>JASGAU010384017.1:0-25921 GCA_030220045.1 Australoheros facetus
AAGAAGAAGAAGACGACCGAAAACTGTAATGCAGCTAATGTGGGTCGGATCGGATTGCATTTTTTATTTCTTTCCGATATCCGATCCAGTAATTTAGGCCCGTATCGGACCCGATACCGATACTGAATACTGGATCGGCGCATCCCTAATTTTTACATTTAAGAAAGTATTTTTTACATTTGATTTTAATAGACATAAACACAATGAACGGGTTTAGTTTTTTGACAGATACAGTCAACGATCAAAGACTGCAAGACAACCTATGAGTTAATGTGAAAAAAAAAACCTGCATCCCTACTTCCAGTAGTTATTTTCCCCCCATTTACTCAGACACGTAAACTGAAGTCTACCCTACCTTGACAATCTTGACAGGGCTCATGTCCATGCTTTGCTTGGTGTGGCCTCTCAGAAACGGTGGCTCTTCTTCAACCAGCTCAATTTCCAAGTCTTCATCTGTATGAAATTAAACACAACCAGTCAGGAATCAGGTCACACTTCAGTCATGGTTCACACAAACAAATATTCGACAAGTCTCCAATTTAATTATTAATAGCTGTCACTTATTACAACTATTTCAGTGTGTATAAATGTTTAATACTGTCATTATAAAAAACTTGCATCAACTGCTCAACTGTTAAACTACTTCTATAAACAGATAAAACGATTTCTTACCCTCTTCATCGTCAACTTTAGGAAGGATGCCTGTCTCATCATCGAAATCAGGGAATTCTTCTTTGGACAAAACATTGGCTGCAATCATCTGAGGGAAGATAGACAACAAGAATAGTGTTACAAGCCGCCTTTAAAATCTGATTGATGCACAGACTCAAATTGAGCTTCAGTAACTAAATGCGCACCGACCTGTTTGATCTCCCACTTCTCTGGGTCAGAGATTTTGGTGAGCCTCTTGCGCTCCAGGGTGTCATCTTGTTCCAGCTCTGGTGCGTGGCCGAGGTTCAGGTTGCTCGGCCGATCGGGGTTCCTCATGGAGATCTCCTCCCCTCCATCTGGGCCAACGTTCCTCCTCCTGTTGGGGTTCAGGTCTTCTCCCGTCTCTTGGTCCACATCCTGGCAAGTGGAGGAGAAATAAACATTTGGTTACGTGTACCCGGAGCTGAGATCCAGGGGTTATAAAATCTCTCAAGTAAATATGAAGTGACTTAACCACTGATTTAGTTGCTAATATCCCACTGGCTGAAGTTTATCACTATCAATAAATAATGTAAAATTAATTAAGCACAAATTATTTGATCAAAATCCTTTTTTTTTTAATACACTGGATCAAAAGGAAAAAATCTGAAATGTTTCCTTTATCTCAACATAGTCAGATTCTACGTAGTTTATTTAATATAACTGTTCAATACGCATGCTTTCTTACCTTCATACTGAGGCTGGTCTTTGACCCTGTGAATGACAGCACCTTGACTTTGACTCTTTGGCCTTTGCTGACAACATCAGCCACGTTGGCCACACGGCCTTCTCTGCGCAGCTCAGAAATGTGGACCAGACCCTCCCATCGTTTCCTAGAAATCGAGAAGAACGTAGTGGATGACTTTAATAACAAAAAACAGACAAGACAAAAGAAGAGATGCCTCTAAGTTAAAGTTATATTTATACCATGTTGGTGACTCCATACTGACCTTAGTCCCTCAAGTTGAACAAAACATCCAAACTGCATGATGCTGGTGACTTTTCCATTGTAGATATCACCAACAGAAGGCTCTTCAGGTGGAGGACGATCCACATGTTTGTCCTTCCAGGGGTCAGACTCTCTGCCTTGGTCTTTTCTGGGACTAGGTGAGCGCTCAGACCAGCGGGAAGATTTGTCTCTCCTCTTGCCGCGGTCTCTGTCTCTATCTCTGTGCCGATCACGGTCTCTGGAGCGTGACCTGGATCTGGAATAGGATCGAGAACGATGCCGTCTCTTTCTGTCCTTTTCCCGATCTCTGTCTCGGTCTCTGTGTCTGTCTTTTTCTCTGCTTCTGCTGCGACTCCGACTACGGCGCTTACTTTTTTCTGATCTATGAGAAGAGGAGGCATAAATGCATAAAGTTAAATAACAAAAACATCCTGTATTCAAACAACCTTTGTTGGAACACAGGTTTCACAGGTTTATCAAACCCAACGTCAGTTAAAAGAGCCAAATGTGACCAGTAACCTCAGTCATCTTACCTGTTCTTGCTCACTTTGGAGTCTGTCCCACTGACACTGGGCATGAACATTTCCAGTTCCTTCATGGCATCAGCTGCGACTTTCACATCATCTTCATCCAACAGAGCCTACAAAGTTCAGTACAACAAAAAACAGTCAGCTTAAATTAGTCAAGATTTTTGTTTATTGTTTACATTTTTGTTTTGTCTTTTTTTTTTCTCACATTGGCCAACGGGAACAAATTCAGTACCTACTGACAAATAAGTTCTCTGGAAAACCACAATTCATGGAAAATCCCTCAGACCTCTGTGCACAGACAGTAGGAGGGTCAATATCAATTGTAATACATAAGTATATAATAGACTTAGAGTTGTAATATATATTGATACGACTGTTAACTTACACAGTTGGCATTCATCTAGCACTGAAATTAGCGAGCGGTCGCGCACCCCTCATGCCACCCTGTCACCGATACCAGACTGATTTTTTTGGTTAGATCGCTGCACTAGTATTATTTTACAGCAATTTGCAATCTACCGCTGGGCATGGCCAGTTTCATTCACAATGCACATGCGCGATCTCACAATGGTCCTGTTCACACTTGATTTTGCGGGGCAAAATAGTGACCAGCGTGAAACCGAAGGAGAAGTAGAGGGAGCTCCAAGGACCATTTTGGGCTACCTATTAAACATAAAATCCCAGGAACTTGTCCTGTTTCTTGTCTTCGTAGCACACACTGACACTTAAGGAATGTTTATTAACAATAGATGCAGGTTAACATGCATCTTATTTTCAGAGGTAGTCATCAAGTCACATGGCCCAATCAGATTCAAGTGCCTTCAATGAGCTGTACGACCAACCAATATCACAGAATATTAAGAAGAAGAAGAAGAAACAGCCTTTATTGTCCCGCAAAGGGGAAATTTAGGTGTAGCAGCAGCAAAAATGTCAAAACACAATAGGACAAGATTAACAAATACTACTACTACTACTAATAATAAAATTAATAAAAATAAATAATATAATATATACTGTACATGATTGTAACTACAGGAAATGACAATATACTATGTATTACTATATAATATATACAATACAATATATCACACATATATTATCCGAATGTTCAGTGTCACTCTCACTGACACGCACGGCAGGCTGAAATTGTTTTTTTCTGGCTAGAACCCTGCTAGTGCATGCACACATCCTCATGTCTGGGAGCAAGAACGGTTCCTAAAACGGGAGCTACTTCAACAACCTCCAACAAAGCATAGTACTTTGCAAATTATGCAAGAACACAGTTTCCACTAAAGGTGGAAACAACAAACTTGGTTCACCACTTGAGGCAAAGACACGGTGTCAAGTACAACCAGGCTACAAAGAAGATACTAGCAGTGGGTGATGTGCGACCCATATGTAAACAAATGACTCCACTGAAGGCCATTGGAGCACTCGCTAGTTTCATGTGACAGGAAGCACAAACAGTGGACGGAAATTACTAATGTATTTACACAGTGGTAAAGCAGGGCTTTAATGAGCTGATTAAACGTATGCTGTGTCACTAGTACTACTATTGCTCTATGATTCCGCTGCTGGCACCTTGTTGCAATAGCCACACTTCAAATTAGGAACTGTGTCACCAATGACAATAGCTCATTGGAAAGGAGGCTGGAAAATTTACTTATGCTTACGAATGCTGCTGCCTAAGAGCATCAAGAAAATGATCAGTATTTTTTCTATGTTGTCAGAAATATTGTTATATTTGTATCATAGTACAGGACCCATGTGTAAGAGTTAGTGTAACCCAAAAAAAATCTTAAAGCCACATACCTTTGGCACTGGATCGTTTGGTCTACAGAGTGCAGGAAACATATCCCGCAGCCTTTCCTTTTCTGACTTAGGCTTAGCCGAGGGCTCAGATTCTGGAAGAGGAATTTATGATTAGAAATTTTACTTTTAGGGAGTCAGATCTGTTGTTTGGGTTTGTCAACCTGAGTTTAACAGTTAGCTTAACTACTTTACCTTTACTTGTAGATGCCTTGGATGGTGGTCGCATCGTCTGAATGAGCCTGAGCAGATTACTGACGAGCGAATCCTACAATAAACAAAGCAAAAGTTAGTTATTAAGTTGAGTTAGTTAGCAGTTAGCTTCCCGATTAACTACAGCGATTAACTTACTGTAAATTCGGCTCCATTTTCGAGCAGAAGTGCTTTGAATCCATCAAAGCTCGACTGTTTTTCGGCAAGGCTGATGACAAATTCAGCTGTAAGGGAATCAAAAAGCGAGTTAGCACAGAGCTACATAAAACTCTCCTTCACGTTTCTAGATATCCCAGTGTTAAAAATTGACCACAACAAATTTACCAGTGAATAATTATTCATAAATCAAGTTAAAGAGGGAAAAGTTTAAAAAGAACTTGAGAGTTGACAGTTAATAGAGCTGCTATGTTGCTAACAACAGCTAGTTAGCATAAGTTAGTTAGCTAGTTTTGCTCGAGAGCAACTTTTCTAAGGCATAAAATACGCACCTAAATCTTTGTCATTTATTCCCAGATGGTTGTCAAGCTCCGTACAGACTTTCGACACTAAAGACAGATATTCGAGCTGCGACAGCTCGTCAACTCCGATGTCTGCCATCCTCCACGCGTCTTGTTTTTGTTCACAGACCGTCGACGCCGGCAGACATATTGAATGTGGGCAACTTCCCCTTCCGCCCTTGACGGAAACACGTCGTAGAGTTCAAGGTCTTGCTCCTACTTGCCACACGATGGCACCGAAGACCCTCACAATAAATTTGAATTTGAAACGTAGACCTTATGCTTCTCTGCTTACTCGGCCCTTTGTGTTTGTTTTATAAACTATGTGTGGCTTGTGCAAATGTTAAGCAAATTTACGATTTTATTTTTTTTATTTTTTGCCAAAATATAGATGAAAATTTGACTTGTTTTATGTTTTATGTTCTCTCTACTCAAGCTGCAAGCTCCAGGGCTGAAAAATGAAGCCAACACGGACGTGCAGTTCCTCTAATGGCCACGTGAGACTGGCTCCAAAAGCAAGTCAAACCTCATTGTTAAACCATCCAACTTCACTGCCTTACAAAAGCATGTTTAAAGCCGTAGTTTTGGTGAGTGAAGTTCTAGCATTTAGATACTGTTAGACAGCTCTCACTAACAGATACGTTTCTCTTCTTTGCACCCATAAAGTTCATGAATGCAGCATGATAACAAAGTAAATATGGTCATGTCTGGCTACAAAAAAACAGCATGGAAGTGGCCAAAATGCTAAAGATAAGGCTTTAAAATGCAGAGCCAAAAACCAGTGGGTGATGTTATGATGATGGCTATCTTTAATATACTATCTATGATCAAGCTATCACCCTTGGGATCTATAGCAAGACATAAATGCCTGTTATTGCTTTGTTACAGTGCAATGAATAATTAATTGGCACTGATGAATGTAGGGTATTTTGAATGATAAAAGAAAGGCTCAACCCTTCTACTAATGGTATGTGGATAGGTGTAGTTGTCTTATGGTTTTGACTGGACAATGCAAAAGCACTTCTCTGTTTCAACACATCATGCACAAAGCCAGCCCATTAAGATGAGGTTTTTCATGCTTAAGTGGCCAGCAGCCCTGACCTCATCCCCATCCAATACATTTGCATGAAATGTAATATTGTGGGAGCTACTCTCTGCAGCTAGGTCAGATATCTTCACAGAAGAGCGGGGGCTAGTAGCAAATGAACATCCAGTGACTTGGAATAAGGGGTTCAGCAACAGTGCACATGAAAATTTTAAGATTACCTGCATATTTCTGTTCATGCAGGGCATGCTGAACTATGAGTAGAGGTCATGAGAAGCAAAAAGTTGTGCAACAGCAAGAATTCAGTTTCTAGTAATGAATCACTCTGTGCAATCATCAACGTTTAAAGCAGTTTCACACTATGACTTTACTTCTGTTATTGTCTCTGCCACTGTCACTGATTCATAGTTTTGTACCCACTAACCGTTTTATCTCTCGTGGAGTCTTGAGAGAGTTTCACTGGGGTAAAGCTGTGAGGGAAATCAGGACTGTATCACCTGCACCTTAACTTTTTTGCACAAAGCCATACTTACATAGTAAATGCTGTATGCTGCACACAGGCCGCTTGGATACCTCCCAGCACATCCTAAACACTTTGATGTAGTGAATGGTAAATTGGCTGCACTCTTATAGCTCCGTTTAACTTTAGTTTGGCTACACAAAGCCCTTTGTTTCTTGCTCACACACACATATATGCACCCCAAAGGCGGCAGAGCCATGTAAGCTGCCTGCCTACAACTGGGAGTTCTACATTTTACCCAAGGACACTTCGGCACAGGGTGGGACCAGAGATCGGCCTGCTAACCCTGCAATTAATGGACGCCCAACCCATCTCCTGAACCTTAACACATGTTCACACACACACGGCCATATGTCTGCTTACATATTTCCCTCTGTTGGTGGCTAGTTGGCTCCCTCCTCACAAGCCTCCTGCCTCTAATCTTCTTATTAAAATCAATCCTCATTACCCATCCACAAACACACCGCTTATTTGACACACTAGTTTAATCCTGATTAAGAGGCTTGTTTTCACACAACATTCAGATAACTTCTGACATTTTATCATTTTGTGTTTTGCCGTGTTAGACCAGGTGAGCCCTGAATTTCAGTAATGTTTGAGCTTTTTTTTTACTTCACTTCACATTTTGATCATTCCTACCTTCACATCTTTAAAAGCATATGTTTTCACTTGTTCCTGTAGTATTATGACTTACACAGTAATGGAGTCTCCCATCACAGGAGATTATTTTCCCAATAAATTCCTCAGTAGCTTTTTTAAGTCATCTTCTCCCCTCACATTGTTCAGGATGCAATCTGGAATTTATTTCGCTGTTTATCTTTTTGGTACTGTCTATGCTGCGTATGTTCTGCCAAAGGTTCAAAGCATGTGCACTGCACAGCCAAAAAGTGTGGACACCTGAACATTACACCCATATGTGATTGTAAAAGATCTCATTCCAAAGGCATGGGTATTAATGTGCTGCAATAACAGCCTCCAATCTTCAGGGATTTGCTCAGATTCAGCCACAGTAGTATTAGTGAGGTCGAGCACAGTGGTTTGGTGATAAGGCCTCGCTGACAGTTAGAGCTCTGATTCATCCCAAGGGTGCTGAATGGAGATGAGGTCAGAAAATCTGCACCTGGATCTGCATGCTGCGATACTGTCATGTTGAAACACTAAAGAGTATCTCCATGCGCTGTAGTACACTCATTGTATTCTGTAGCATTAAAATAATTATTAATCAGTTTGGGAAACACAGTCACAATCACTTCATCTGTGAATAAAAACTGTAATCAGATCAAAAGGGGAATTAGCTTAGCTTAGCATAAAGACATAAATGCATAAATGGCTAATTAGCCCTCACTTCAGTTTGAAACATACCATTAAACATGAAATGAAGCTTCTGTGTAGGTGCAGTGAGGAAGACCTGTAATCGAGCATCAGCGTGGTTTCCTGGGTGTTCAGGCTGCTAATCTATTCTTTATATCACTTCCTCTTTCCTCATGCTGTCAAACTCAATACTGATACCATTACTCTAGCCCAGTTATTTTCTAGCCCACCTTCTGTGAGCCATTCGGCTTCTGTTCTGGGTGCTTTATATCTCAGTTCTCTTCTCTCATTCTGCCTTTCAGACTGTCTCCCATCTCCGCCTCTCCCTGGTCATTCAGAGCCCCATCCAAGTCTCCATCGTCATCTTCACAGCCACCAGCGTCCAGACTCCATGGGGGCCCTTTCCTAAGTGCTATCATTGCTGGGACTCCATTCTGTTATGATGTTTCATGAAGTCTCATTCTTGCTTCATTGAACTTTATATAAAAGGTGGCTGCAGCCTCCAGGTCAGTGTGAACGTCTTAAACCTGCATTCTTTCTAATGAACAGAAGGGGGAGACTGCAGGTGCAAAGACGTTTCAGTTTGTGTAGAAGTCTATGGGGAAATGATCCTTGTCTCCCATACAGTAAACACTTATGGGATTATGGGCTCGGCACTAGTTTTCAGTTATACTGAATATATTTATATTGAAAAATATGGTCCCCTTTGCTGTGAAATATGGAGATATGCTTTACTGTGTTCATCCCCTCACTCATCAAACAAGATGGNGCTTTATAATGGAACTGCAACAGATGATGCTACAGCGACTACACCCAACTTTTATACAGTTTATGTTGTTGCTGATTAAAGCTTGTTTGTTTAATCCAAATATGATGATGGTTTCTGTGGCGTTAAGGGCAGTTAGGTGATATAAGTATTTCTTGGAGCAATGATTATCTGGAATCTTGTTACAGTCAATAAACAGATTTTTGTTTTGTGGTAGTTAGCAACCAACAAGTTTTTGTTTGATAGTGTGTTTAGCTGCTTTAAAGTGAGATGAGTTAGTTGTTTCCAGTTTTCCAGTTTCCAAAGGTCCCTAACAGTTTAGTTCCTGGGATCACTGGGACACACAAATCCCTCCACCATGGTAAGTAAGGTGGTGATCCACTTCATATCTGCCAAAATGCACAAGACTGCCCAGCAAGCCTCTGTTCCAATACTGTATATGTATATATACTGCCATGTACCATGTACCATGACTGAGAGCAAATACAGTATATTATAAAAGCCACTTTTGACTGCTTCAGTGTCACAAGGGGTCACCAGGTAGCTCCACATGTTTTGATTTGGCAGAGTTTTATGCCAGATACCCTCACTAACACTAACACAACCCCAAAGGGGGATTTATGTCTCTGGTTGGAATCAAACCATCAAACTTTCACTAGGCAAGTAAATGTGTTAACCACTACACTCTGGAGCCAGTCTGTATACTTGAGGACTGACACAGTGACTCAGAGCTGACTCAAGTGGCATTCAGCAGGAAGCAGTTTGCTCGTCCTGCTTCACTTTGTCTCTGACTGCTGGTCCCTGGACATGCAAGACTCCGGTTGCCTAGGTAACCCTCTGATATTATTAGTTATTGGGTTTAGGAGGCAGACAAGCCCACCTAGGAAGGGTTGGAGAGCTCTTCTCCCATTAACAAAGGAAATTGTCATTTAAAAACTGCATTTTGCGTTTACTCAGGTTATCTTTATCTAATCTTACGTGTTTTGGATCATCAAACAAATGTTAAGTGTGACAAATGTGCAAAAAAAAAAAAAAAAAAAAAATTAGGAAGGGGCAAATACTTTTTCACAGCCCTGTATGTGGCAAAGAGGCAGCACCATCTGCTGTGTCAAACTGGGGATTCAAAAATTCATACAGAATCGATTTGCTTTTTCTCTTCATCTATTTACGCACATTGTTAGGAATCCAACCAATATTTATCAAACATGTTCCTCAAATTCCCCCTCGTTGCTTTGTCTGCCTGGTGTAGGCTTCCAGGATTTTATGTATATCTTCATTTATGGGGCCGTTTGAGGGCAGTTCTCTCCGTCAGCAGTCCTCACCTGACCTGATTTCAGAGGAAGCAGGGAAACGTATGGGCAAGGGGGAAGGGAAGTGGGTGGGCTCCTGCTTACATAACAGCCCTCCAATGTAAACAGAACACATGCTAGATGTGCTTGTCTGTCCTTACGCATGATTTCTATGGTGAGTGATGATGACGCAAAGGAGGGAGAGACTGTGAGGGAAGAGAAAAGGAGAATATGCTGTGGTTGGAGGGGATCCATGGAAGATTCTTGAGAAGGCAAGAGTGGAAGAGACAGAGGGGGGAGACAGCCTCTTCTGGATCCCGAGTAGTTGGATTTGCATTCTTCCGCTCCACTGTCCAGTTAAACAACACACATTCATCTGTGCATGAAGTTCTTTTGAGTTATTTTTGCAAGATGTAGCGAGCAGATTAGATTAAAATGAAGAGTCCTGCTGCTGACAGACATCAACAGACCAGCTCACCATGTGGTTTTGTGTAGCTACAGTTGTGTGCATGCCTGTGTTCATGCACATGAAGTAAGCCAGAAAAGAGCAGGCTGGGAGTTTAAGGGTGTCTGCAAACAGTCTTTGAGATTCGAGCATACACTGCAATTGACAGCACAGCTGGCTACAATGTTCTCCTGCCGCTGAGTGGAAAATTCCTACTATGACTGAGCATAGAGTATTAAGTGTGTATATGTGAGGCAGAGAGTGTATGTGCATGACACACACACCAATGAGAGGCAGAGAGGAAAAGAGGAGGGCGATCCAAGGGGGGCTGGGCCAGCGTCCAAACAGCTCGTATGGGATTGGTTGGCGGAAAAGCTGCCTTTGTGAGATCACAGCCCCCACAACAGATTCCACCCACATGGCGGACTTCATGTGAAAAGGGCCACGCTGCCTGCACCCAATTAAAAAGTGGAACCTTCTAGTCATTCACACTTTTTCTGCTTCATGCAGAAAGACCCATTTACACAGTTCTATAGATGAGTCAGAAAAGACTTTTCACTGGCAAACTGCGGCTGCCATCCTTTATGGAAATGAAAGTAGCACTCTGATCTTTTCAACACATGGAGTGAATGATAATAAATCCAGATATAGTAAAAGAATTTATGTCTCATCTGAAAGAGAAGCTCACAGATATTAATCTTTAGCTTGGGTTTCACTCTCAGCAGAAAAAAGTTCTCATTATTCTACCTGCCCAGAGTGGAGCGACAGAAACACAGAAACTAGCTCGAGACATTTAGCCAATCGGTGATTTCTGTCGAAAAGCTTTCCTCGGGAGCTGCTGGAAACCAAAAACAGAGCTAAAAGGAGTATAAATAGCTCTTGAGTTGTTTAATACTATTCTTACCCTCCAGTTGTGTACATGTGTCAGCATTTACAGTGTGATACCAAGTTTTCCAAAATAATCCAGCTTTAAAAGGCTGGGGAATCATTCAAATATTCATTGTCTGTAGACAAAAAATACAAACAAAAGGTTTGAATTTAATTTGACAATAATCGTCGACTTTAATTTACCTTCTTTTCACATCTCAGTGCTGAATTACCATCAGCCGGCAGTCTCGGTGTCCACTCATGGTTAGGACGGCGCTTTAAGAACCTGGATGTCCTAGTTAGACTTTGTAGAAAGACAGTTTGCGTACAAGAATTGTTTTCTACTATCTCTGTATCAGTTAGAACGAAACAAACAAACACGCAAACAAAGGTTTCTCGATACAAAGAATGGGAAGAAAAACAAACAAACAGTGACTGAAGCTTGCAATCTCACACTCTTAGGCCCACCACTTATCCTAACGAGCTTCATGTTTGAAGTCAGTCAGCTGACTGATATCATGGGCAGAGGGGGGATAATTATGAGTCGGATGTAGCAAATGAAAATATAATAAAATAAACATAAATAGATTAAGTGTTCACAACCATGTACTAAACATAGTAGTTCTTTAAATAAATAAAAAAATCAGATAAATGCACAGAGTTCCTTCTTTTCAATATTACATTTCTCACTTTGTAAGAGACGGTTTGATGCAACCTCTATACAACATCCTGTTGTCATGTCTGTGTTCAGCTTTTGGTGCTGTACGGAGATGGCGTTTTTTTTTTTTTTTTTTNGTACTACAGCAGTACTAAAAAAACAATATTGTATTTTCATGACAGTAAGAATCAAACTCTAATAAGTTCCTATTGTTGTGTCTGTGCTTCAGCTACTGTGGAGCCATCGATGCATTGAAATTGGAGGAGCATTTGTGCATGTATCATTTGAATTATATACCAAATGTGATGGGGCGAATCTGACTGTGAAACTTGTACTTGTGTTTGACAAATTGTTAGCCAATGAGGATCCTCCTCTCTGGGTAGGAGAGGGCTTTTTCCACCAATTTTTGTGGAATCAAGCCACAGGCATTAGCAAGATCCAGGCAGAGTACTGCCAAGTCCCCTCAAGCCTCTCTTATCAGCTGGTTTACCACACTCATGTGTTCTATGCAGCCTGGAACCCCTGGGATCTTCTCTTCTGTACTGTGGTGTCAGGAGTTCTCCTGGAAGAAATCCATGAGGCAATCTGGAACAATCTTGAAGAAGTTCATGCTTTCCATGCGGAGGAACAAGATGCTCCTGAATTGCTCGATATTACTAGCATTCTCCTCCTCTAGAATCCAGATGCCCTCTGCACATCTCCACTGCTGCGGCACACCTCCTCCAGATTACCTTGAGGATCTTCCAAAGGTGCACCAGCAGCTTCAGGCATTGCTTGAAGATCGTCTATGGTACACCACTTGGGCGTGGAGCTGAAGAACCCCTGGCTGACTTGATGTCTTCCCTAACCTCTTTCAACATTGGTTAGTGTCAAATTGCTGGGTGTATGAGAGCATATGAGAGTGGCACAGTGCCCAAGCTCTTGATCCCTCAAGTTGTCACTTTACATGTGGCTCAGGTGGTCATTGATCTCTTCCACGGGGCATGACAGGTGACCACAGCACTTCTGCCCCAATAGCTTCCTGAACAAATCCAAATCGGTGAAGGCATGGTGCTCGCGTACCTTTTCCTCACTCCGTCTTCTGTGACATTTAGCATGCTGGTGGGAGGTTAGCTTCTTCTTCAGTGTTTCCAGAGTACAGCAAGGGCTACTTGTTCATCCTCACTCCAGTTCTGTGACATTAACTTTCAGCTCCTCTAGATTATGATCTGGAATGTTCTTGGTGGCATGTTGTTCTCTGATGTTAAACCTGTCGGCCTACAGTGACTGTGATAGTTCTTATTGTCTGGAGCCTCTGGTCCACCAGTCCCTTGGCTGTTGCATCCAATGCTGCAGAAACATCTTCATTAAACTGGTGCCACTCCGTCTCTTGGTTGGTGGCTGGCCACAGCACATGCCAGTGCTCTGTGGGTCTGGATGTGGTTGGTGCTGCCCGTTCAGTGACTGGTGCTCTGCCTTGCACTACCTGCTTCTTCCTCAAGCACCTCATCTTGGCTTGGAGAATTTTTAGACCCTTTTTGCAGGCCTTGCTGCACCTACAATGACAAACCTCAGCTGGGGGTATTGTGCTGAACGATTCTTTGTGGACGGCTCTCAGAGCTCTTCACTGTCTCCCCAGTTGTCACCACGCTCTTCATGGTTATCATCCAGCCTCTTCCTGGAATGGCATGATGGAATTGTTCTAACCTACACATTGTCGTGCAACCCTGAGATATCGCTGCTAATGTGATTAAAAGTATGAATATAAATAGTTTTCACAGTACAGCAATATTATGTCGGAGATTACTGTAAAACTGTAGGTTTCACCATCAAATCCTCTATAACCTGGCCCTTCGTTGCAGACCTTTACCCCACTCCAATGTGGATCAGGATAGAAGAAAGCCAAAAGTTAAAGTCTTGCACCTTAAATCGCACTTTACATGATCATTTTTACTGAATGAATGTAAGATTTGCAGGAGCAGCTCTCTGCAATTAGCTGACCTGCTGGGCTGCTGAGGCCGCAGGTCATCATCTCATCAGGATTTAAACGATAGACTTAATTATGTTCATTTAAAAAATAAAAAAGACTCAACATTCTAAATGCCATTAAGACCAAATTCAGCAGTAGGCAGGCTGACACCCTTCCGGTCCATGATGAGGAAATCATTGTGAGTTGAAGAATTAGCAGTCAAAGCCTTGTGACTCGCTGCGCCTCACTGGGAAACCTCACAGCACACTGAGAGACCTCTGAGTTGATCTGTCAATAAGTCAGATGGGATGTGCTGTGACATGTGCTGATGAACTGAGCAGTGCTGCCAGAGCCCGTCTTTCTCCCCTGACGCTGATTTGAGCGGACAAATCTTATTTACTCCTCATTTAGCCATTATTCCAGCACACCGAGTTTATACAGTTGCTGCCTACAAACTGCAAGAAACATTGTTTTTCAATTAGGCAAATATATTTCACCAAGGGGAGGTGCACACAAACCACTGTACCACAATCCAACCATGGTTGTCCTTAATCTAAGTAGGATTAAGTGCTCATCTTGGATTATGGTACACGGGGACGTTTGCATTTTCAGCCATTAATGACGAAACCTGCCTCAGAACTGCAGAGCGAGTCTGAGCGGACTTTAAAAAGTGCTGAAACAGTGATCAGTTGTTTTTCAGATTTTTTTGCTGCCATCAAAATAAACTTTTTTAGTCAGGATTACATGTTCATGATGCATATTTAATTTCACCAATCTTGTAGTCAAGTCAATATTTGGACTTAAAGTATTGCATTAACTGTTTGGGAATTACAGCCATTTTTATACATAGTTCCCCATTTTCAGAGGCTCAAAAGTAATTGGACAAGAACTGTTTTTAATAGTTGGATGAAAACCTTTTGCAGGGCCTGTTTGAAGCTTTCCTGCAGCCACCTTCAGTTGCTGCTTGTTTGCGGGTCTCTCTGCTTTAAGGTTTCTCTCCGGTAACTGAAAAGCATCCCCTGTTGGGTTGGGAACAGGTGACTGAGTTAGCTACTGAAGAATATCCAATTTATTTCTTGGGTTGCTTTTGCTTTGGGTCATTATCCAGTTGCACTGTGAAGCATTGTTTTTTTGCATTTGGCTGAATCTGAGCACAGTATGGCCCTGCACACCAATCCTCTATAAGAGGTCACATTATCAATAAACACTAATGACCCAGTTCCACTGCAGCTATACATCCTCATGCCGTAACATTACCTGACAGGTGTACGCTTCAGATCCTTTCCTTCTCCATGCTTTTCTGTTCCCATCATTCTGGAACATTAATCTGGGTTTTATCTGTCCAAAGGTTTTTTTTATTTTTAGAACTCTTTTTGCCTTCTTGTTTCTCGAGTGTAAACAGTGGTTTGCACCTTGATGTAAACCTGCTGTATTCACATTCATGAAGGTGTCTCTTTACTGTAGAGACTTTGACAACCTGCTTCTTATTCTTGACTTGGTTAGATGTTGTGAACTTGCTTTTATTAACTACGGAAATCATTCCATCATCCCGAACCTTTGCTGTCTTCTGTGGTTTTTCAGTGCTGCTTTTGGTGTTGCTGAGCTGAACCACGCATTGATTCTTTTGAAGAATGATTGTTCATTTGGGCACTCCTGAAGCTTTTGTTCCCTCTCTGATAGGTTTGTTCTGTTTTTCAGCCTAATGCTGCTCTCCCAGACTTGCACTGAAATCTCTTTGGACCTTCCTCATGTTGAAAGTTCCAGTGAACAGCTCCAAAAAGCAAGCTCAACAACTGGAATTAACTCCAGATGTTTTACCTGCCTAATCTGGAATATAAAGGTTACGGGGATTACCTGGCTATGAAGCTGTTTATCAGTCAAATGTCCAATTAATTGGGACTATGTATAAAAATGGCTGTAATTTCCAAACTGTTGATGCAATGCTTTTGCTAAAGCCCTTGAATCCGCACCTTAAATATGCTGTGATGGTGTACAGAGGCAGAACTACAAAAAATGTGTCATTGTACATATGGATCTATATCCATCAACAAATTCCAAGCTGCAAATAACAGAGACACTGAGATAATAAGACAGGTTTTTGTGGATTTCATTTATTAGTTCATTAAAGAAAACCTTCCAGCACATGGTTTAGCTGGAGAATCAAGGGTCAATAACAGACCAAAGAGCCAATGAGATGTAAATTTACTCACATATTTATTACATAAATATATAGTAAAATAGACCAGCGACAATTACCATAAAAAATATCTTCCTTTAAAACCCTGACCATAAACAAAGATTTGAAAATCACACATTGACATTTACAAACACGCTGATTGTCTGGACCTGTCGTAAGCAGCCCAACCTGACTACACACCACCCACTGGACTCATGTTGGAGGGAGATGTAAAAAAAAAAAGGAGAGGTGTTGGGTGCTCGGGAACAGCAGGGGGTTGGGTAATAGGTCCAGGTGAGGAAGGGTTTGGAGCGATGAAGATGTGGGTGGTGTGAGAGAAGATCACAGTAGATATTCGGATGCTTCCTGCATGTGTGTGTGTGTTTATCTGAAAGAAATCCCGTCAGTGTGGATTTTATTTAGCCCAGAGCGTTGCCTTAAGCTTCACTATACGTCTTTGCATGTTTGTTTACCCCTGTGCATCATGGTAATGAATCCTGAATATTGTTCCTTTGCTTTGCATGCCAGTGACAGTGACGTCAACTGAGAGGTAAATAAAGAGAAGAAAAGGAGATAAAAAAAGAACCAAACCCGTTATTTGTTGCCATTTTGTTATTGTATGGTTCAATCTGCACCAGATATCGAGAGGTGGGGGGTTGTAGTACCATGGAAATTTACATAGTCTCCCATATGTCATTAACATAGGAGTAAACTTTAAAATACTTTCTGTAACCCTTTGTATTACCCTGAAAATACACAACTGTCTGGCACCTCTGGATCGAGACTGAATGAGAGATCTGCACTCATACAGTGAATGGCCTTATTTTATGTGCACTGTTTCCTATTATGCAGCATCAGCTGTACCTGCAATCACAATGTTTTCTTACTGAAGCTTTCCATCTTAATGTTCCTTTCATTTGGAGTTGTATTCTCTCCCCCTGTCTCATACTGTTCCAGGACATTGATATCAATCATTCAACGACTCATAAAATTCAGTTCAAGGATAATAAAAACATAAACTCTTTCAATTTTAGGCAGTCTTCTTGGTAACTTCTAGGATGAGGGATATCTGTGATTGACAAGCACAAAGTAACCATGAATGTGTTTTAATAACTTGATACTGAATTCTAAGTTGAAGCTGCTCTCTTGAGAACATAAAAAAGAAATATCTTCTGACCTCTGGATTTCTTTCTTCTGTGTTTGCACAGTGTACTAAAAGGAGCTCTTCCTCCCCACTATTGCCAAGTTCTTGCTAACAGCAGAGGTTATTTCTAAGATAACACTTGGCAACCATTTGCCTTCAAAGCAACGTCTTACTGCTGGGGTCACTCACTCATTTTGGGTCATATTGAATGAAGAAATTAAATCTCTTTAAAGAATCTTAGTCATACTAAAGCTCAGAAACATTTGGGGAATCCAATGGATAATGTCATGGTAGCTATGTCCATGTTCTATACTTTCTATGGAAAAAAAGCAAGATTTTTCTGAGTGGTACAAATAGAACCACTAATATTCTATAGTACACGTTCCAACTTCACTTCATTATGTGACATTTTGGTTAATTTATTATGAACTGAATGAATTTGATGAGCCACTGAGCTGTTGAAATCCTGCTCTCAGTCCTGGATCAGGGTAACATCTTCCAGATTGTTGTTCCTGGTTGCTCCAAAGATAATAGCATCGCTGTAAAGTCTGACACACTTTCAACCTAACTATTGAAAACGCCTAGCATCCTGTCTTTGGCTCCTTCCAACTGTCCCTGACTGGTCAGGCTGAGTCCTCCCAGCAGCTTCTGCACTCACAGTGAAACAAGGGACATTTAAAAGAGTGAGATAAAACAAAGTGGTTCCTTTTGTGATCTTTGTTAAATATCTTGTACTTGTGTGTTTTTACATTAACACAAACATGCTGAGCAGGCTGAAAGAGGGTCCTTGAAAAGATTCAAGGAGAAAAAAATAGAAATTCCAAAAGAAACATCAAATTTAAACTTAACCCAGAGAGAGAGCGAGAGAGCGTCGCCTCCAACTGTGACATTAATTTACTTCTATTGGCTGAATCTGCTGTAATCATGAGGTTTGTAAAAGCTATTGTGGTTAATGCACCATACAGACCTTGAAACTGGTGTTTTTATGTTAAATCAAGAAAAAAAAAACTACTAACTCGTTCAGTCCATTCATTCAGCCTCAAGACTTTTTTGACCGTCATTTACTTTTTCTTGATTTATCATATGGCCTCAAGCACTCGTCTTGCACAAAGTGTCTCTTTTCAATAGGACAGTCACTAGTAAAATAGCGAATACAGACATATATAGTTCATAGACATTTGTACATGATAACCCCATCTATAAATAGTCTGACATAAAAATATCTAGCACCAGCACCAGCTGCTGCATACTGGATGTAGAACCTGTTGCGTGCACCCGTCTGCTTCCCTGTAAAATATGCTATTGAAGAGACCAATGAAAACCTCCTTGAAACATAGTGAGTTTTTGCAAGTTTTACAGAACATACTATAAGCATGCTAAGCTTTCTGTACATGCAACAATGAAACCTATCTGTTATAAACAATGTGAGAAAAAAGGTGTGCAGTAAAGAGGATGTAACCAGTGGACATGAAGCCTTAAAGAGGTGGTGGTTTTTGGTGATTTGCTGGTGCTGTATAAAGTGACCTTCTACACAGTGAAATTAGTAGAACCTTTTTCCTTGGGGTCAGCTGACCAGAGAGCATTTTCTTCTGATTTTACTTACAACAGTGGGCTTGTATGTCTGCAGGGCTGAAAGTGCACATGCTCTGAGGGTGTTTGGCAGAACAGAGGAACAGGGAGACATCTTGGACCAAGAGGGTGGGGTAGAGAGAGGACGGACAGAAAGCACCTTTTGAGGCTTTTTTTAAAATCAAACCTGAGAAGTTTTAAACCCATTCGTATATTCAACCTGGCAAGCATATTTTTCTTATAAGCAGCCCCTTCCCCCCTACAACAACTATACAATTTACATATTCATATATTCTCTGGTCTGCATCTCTGATTGATAGATTATTAATAGATGAACTAATCTGTGTACATTCTTAGCTGTCTAGGCATGCATTTTTTCACCCGTTCACAAAAATGTAATCATTATAAATCTCCATGCAGACAGTCAGAGCAGCATAAAACCTATTTAAAGTCTATGCCACTTTACCACCTATAAGTATCTTCAGGTCTTACTTGGTATTTGATGTATTAAGAACAACATGCAAAGCTATTCATAGTAGTGCAGTGAACTGAGCTCAGAGGGGACCTACTATGCTTTTACTTATCTTCTGTCATATATATTCTGTGGATGCTCATATTAAACATGACCATCCATCCCTCCATCCATTTTCCTCCGCCTATCCGCGGCCGGGTCACGGGGGCAGCAGCCTAAGCAGAGAAGCCCAGGCTTCCCTCTCCCCAACCACCTCTACCAGCTCATCGCCCCGAGGCGTTCCCAGGCCAGCCGAGAGATATAATCTCTCCAGCGTGTCCTGGGTCTACCACGGGGCCTCCTCCCGGTTGGACATGCCCGGAACACCTCACCCAAGAGGTGTCCAGTAGGCATCCTAGTCAGATGCCCGAGCCACCTCAACTGGCTCCTCTCGATGTGGAGGAGCAGCATTTCTACTCTGAGCCCCTCCCGAATGGCCGCACTCCTCACCCTATCTCTAAGGGAGAGGCCAGCCACCCTTTGGAGGAAGCTCATAACCAATGTTTCAAATAATGAGGTCAGCATAAGTGCTATATAAAAGCAAGGTTGCCAAGCACCTATGTCATTTTACAGTTAAACAGGATGATGATTTAATCAGAGAGATTCTGGTTGGACTCTGAATGTAGGTAGCTGTAGGTTAGATAATAACAGATGTCCTGCTGATGGCAACAGATTTGCAATTTTTGCCAATTTATCACATTTAATTGCCATATTGCCAGATTGTAATTGCCAGCTTGACCAATTCAGTCACAAACTGATAGCAGACTGACTCTGTCTTCTCGCCATTTTAATCATCGTCTTGACAAAACCAAAGTTACTTTGAGGACAGCAAATGATGAGTAGAGCTGTTACCCAAATTTGCACATTGTTGCAATAATTTTGGCCATGCACAGTCTCCAACCACTGTTTTCCTTAGTGTGACTATAGCAAGAGGTAAGTAAGGATGATTTTGAACTGTGACTCGAGTGGAGTCCAAGAATAATAATATGAGGCTGGAAATGAGCATAATTGTTCCCATTTAATGTGACCTTGGATAAATGGGGTGATTTTAGTGTCACTGCAGTTCTATTTACACGCCTCTGGCTCAGTTATTAACACATGGCTACCTAAAGATATCTTAACAGTCAGTTATACACTATATTGCCAAAAGTATTTGCTCGCCTGCCTTCACAGACAACTTGAGTAACATCCATTCTTAATTCATAGGGTTTAACATGATGTGGTCCCACCCTTTGCAGCTATAACAGCTTCAGCTCTCCTGGGAAGGTTTTCCACAGGTTTAGGAGTGTTTATGGGAATTTCTGACCATTCTTCCAGAAGCACATCTGTGAGGTCAGACACTGATGTTGGAGAGAAGTTCTGGCTCACAGTCTCCACTCTAATTCATCCCAAAGGTGTTCTATCAGGCTGAGATCAGGACTCTGTGCAGGCCAGTCAGGTTCTTCCACACCAAACTGGCTCATCCATGTCTTTATGGAGCTGCTTTGTGCACTGGTGTGCAGCCATGTTGGAACAGGAAGAGGCCATCCCCAAACTGTTCCCACAGAGTTGGAACATCAAACTGTCCCAAATGTCTTGGTATGCTGAAGCATTAAGAGTTCCTTTCATTGGAACTAAGGGGCCGAGCCCAACTCCTGAAAAACCCCCCCACACCATAACCCCCCCCCTCCACCAAACTTTACACTTGGCACTAATCTGAAGGACACATGAAGTTTGGAGGTCCGTCGAAAGTTGGCAACCTCTGTGCACTATGCGCCTCAGCATCCGCTGACCCCACTCTGTGATTTTACAGTTGACTGTGGAATATTTAGTAGTGAGGAAATTTCATGACTGGGCTTGTTGCAGAGGTATCATCCTATCACGGTACCATGCTGGGATTCACTGAGCTCCTGAGAGCGACCCATTCTTTCACTAATGTCTGTAGAAGCAGTCTGCATGCCTAGGTGCTTGGTTTGTATACATAAATTCAATGATTTGGGTGGGTGAGTGAATACTTTTGGCAAAATAGTGTAATTCTGTCAGCCTGAACATTGTCAGAAATTTGCAGCTTGTCTAATGAATGCATTTGGCTCTCTGATTACATTCTTAAGCTCATGGGTTTCAATTTTCTCTTCTGATTTTCTTGTTGCACTAATGCGGCCACAAAGGGAGCACTAGCTTAGATGTAGTCATTTAATATTGTGTGTAGCGATAACCTAAAAGTCACTCTTGGGAGTCTTCAGTTACTACCATGCAGCATAATAATTCACTCTTTTCCCCGAGATCAAACTCCACAACACATTTAAGTACAAGCCTCCATAATAAATCCTCTGGAGTCCTATGAAACATGCTGTGCCACAATGCCACAGAGGAGGAGAGATACAAAAACAATCAATAAGGCCATCATTGGAAAAGGGAACCCAAAATTGCAAAGCCTTGAAGCACAGCCGTGGCTGCTCTTTTCTGCAGCAACAGCCCATTTGTGAGAACTGATGCAGCTTTTAGTTTGAAATATCACGCACTCCTGAAATTCACAGTTTTCATCTCTCGCAGTCCTGCCACACTCAAGTAGTAATGCTTCCCAAGTGACCCGCCTTCTTCCTCTCTGCTAACCAGCTGAACACAATGTTGGTTACATTCTTCAAATAACACAAGTCTGTCACAGGAATCTGTTTTACAGACTTCTGTGACACAGCGCGGCCTGAAAAGGTGCTTTAGGGAGTTTTAGGAGGGGAAGCAAAGCAGCTCCATCAGACATCAGCACCACAGACATTCAAAAAGCATTCACACACTCACACGTGAACAGCGACATTCACGTGCACACACCTGTACACATGCACAGCCTTGGTTTCAGCCATGCCAACCCTTCCATACAACAGAGAATTAAACACAAAACAGGGCTGTGGATGGAGGAATAGAGCCAGCTCCTTTGCCCTGCTGAGAGCAAACAGAGCCTGGCTTGGATGGCAGCCACGTACTGCTGTATGCGCACCACAAGCGGTCGGATGAGGGAAAGCCGGAGATTGCCGCTGGCACTTTGACCCTAAAGAGTGCAAAGACACTAGAGTGTTACTGACAGTAAAGACTGAATTTATTTTTGCACAATATTTCACGTCTGTGAGAATGTGATTTATTGATAATCAAAAAATAAAATCAGAATCAAAATCAAAATGTGTCTTTACTGTGCTGTGGCAACTCACCTATTCCAGGAAAAAACTGATGCATAGTTAATAAATGAAGTTTAAACCAAGTCAAAAACTTGACTTTTTTTTCCTGATTTTAAAACAATCAAAAATTTGAGAATCAAACATATCAGTGGATGTCCTTTAAGCAAAAATGACGGCTTCATCTCTCAGCACTTTCTCATCATTTTGATCCTTTTAAAAAATAGATTCCTAATATTTCTGTTATAATATAGCTTTTATTTTCTGGCAGGAATGGCCTTCCATAGAGTGCAGCACAAAACCCAAGCAAAAACACAAAAGCACCCAACCAAACAAAAACCCACAGACGAAACACTCGGCACACACGAAGAAATCGATTTCCATGTGGGGTTAAGAAAGCAGTGAGGGCCTGATGAGTTCTGTCCAAGGTTGGACTCAGGGTCCAATTTCTGTGAATCTGGATGTCTGCACTGTTTCATCCAGGACTCATCATGGAACTAAACTAAAATGAGTGAGTGCAAATTGAGACCAAAGAAAGAGGAGCTAACAATGTTTTTTTTAATCCAAGGTTCATCATCATTTATTAGAAAATGTTCTTTTACCTGAGAGAATCCTTCAATAGCTTCCTTTACCCAGTCACACAAAGTGGTGTGTGTTTGTGTGTGTGTGTAGTGGTCCAGCTGATGCTCTCATGGGACAGTGCATTATTTCCACACAAATGTAAGAAAGAGATCTGATTAGACAAAAAAAAAAAAAAAAGAAAATTCCACATGGGTCCCTCAGTTACTTATTGCACTTCTTTCAAAACAAGTGTAAATGCTATAATTGATCATTTGGCTTTGCCCAAAAGCCTCTGCAACTAATTACAAAAAAAAAAAAAAGAAATTTAATGGTCCAATAGTCCTTTGGCTTGGGTGTAATTTGATTTATTAGGATTACAGTATTATCTCCAAAGATTCTGACACTTACTGCCAGTTTGGACAGTTCAAAGTGCTTTTTAATAAGTGCTCAAGGAAAAATGATTTTTGTGATTGAACCCTGACCTCAGAGGTAAGTACAGGGTTAAGTAAACTATGCTACATATAATCCACATATAAATGTTGACCACTTTGAATACTTTTTAAAATTTCAACGACTTGGTCGCATTATATTAAAGCTACATATTCAAGAATGACTGAATTTAGGGCCTGCTTTAATCTTGTAATTTGAGGCTCTGAGGACTTAATGCACCAAACAATGAGAGCATCGCATTAGACAGACATAAGAAGTACTCAAACTTTCAGACAACACACACACACACACACACACACACACACACACACACACACACACACACACACACACACACACACACCACTTTCTGAGCAGTTTATGAAAAACAGCACATCTCGTAGAATCCTTGTTCTCCACAACATCCCCGGTACCCCTCCTACTTCTCTGGGTCCCAGACTACTGCGAAGACTTACTGAGCCTAAGGACCAGCCAGCAGGCTGGGCTAAAGGCCAGCAAACCCCAACAGTCCTGGCCCTCACCCACACAAAGTAGCAAGGGTCTCTGGGTCATGCAAAGAACCTCTGGAATTCAAGCAAGGGCCAAATCTGATTTCATGAGCAAAACCGGCTCGCGGTTGTTCCAGTGAGCTTGTCTTTCGGAGAGATTTGGAGGGAAATTGCATAGACATCTTGCTACTTGCATGTCTTAACAAACTTTACATTTGGCATGGGGGAGGGGAGAGGGGAACCAAAAACAACCATAAAACCAAAAGACATTACAGACAATCTCCACCCTTGTCCAACATGTCAACATGTGAGAATAAAACAGGATCTATGGAGGGGAAGGGCTGAGACGCTCCACAAAGCCAGCCTCAAAAAGTCTGCTTGTTGTGGTATAATTTGTTTGAGCTCGGGGTGTCACCAGCTGCTATAAACCAAAATTACTTTCAGCTTGAACCAGTTGGAGCTGAAAATATGGTTCAAACTTGCATCGTTTAAGATGCCATTTGTACTTTATTTTGTGCATCGTGGGCAGGTTGGTTAGCTATCCAGTCTCATGCAAGCTAATAGGAAAGAAATCCAAAAAGCATTTAAGGCTGACTGAGATCTGATTTCTGAAACTAATTTGGGAGGTGATTTACGACTCAGTTTCGCTAGTTACGTGCACATTTGTCTCTGCAAGATGCACAAGTAAGCTTTAAGCCTCCTGAGTGCAACTGCATCAGTAAATGAGCCGTGGAAGCGATGGCATCTGAAATGACTTATATATGAGGCCTCGAGTACTTGTTGTTAACTAGTCCAGGTCTGAGTTCGATCCTCACAGGAAGCTCTGATTCAGTATTTTCAGGCTGGCTTATTGGGGCATTGGGACGGTGGACAAACGGACAGATCCGTTTTAGACTTTAACAACTATGATGTGGATGTTAAGCAGCTATTTTAGCTGGCATTAATGCCAAATAATAACTTACTCCCTCCTCCCACTTTACTCAGTAGTTCACCCAAAATCAGATAAACACATTTCTCTTCCAGCCTGCAGCGCTATTTATCTACTGGGATTATTTTGGTGTGAGTTGCACAGTTTTGGACTTCATCTGTAGATATTTTAAAAAATCATACTCCTGCCATGTCTTAGTTTTGGATTCTGATTTTGAACTAAAATGAATGAAATATGCAATACGGGATTCTTTCCTTTGGCCACAAATGATGTCACCAGGAGCCACTGGAGCACACTTTGAGAACCCCGGCTCTAGATGCTGCAGGCCAGAGGAAAAATGTGTAGATTTGACTTTGGGGTGAAGCATCTCTTTAAGAAAACACCCCCCACTGCCCCTTTACCTACTGCAGTTGCTGCAACACGCACATCAATAGTTTGGAAAAGCTGACTCTGATCACACACAAAATTATAGTCATTCATGTGAAGCGTGAAAACACGAGGAGTATGCATCGATCTCTTTGCAAACAACAGGAGGCACAGGGCTTATGATTAATGTCACAGGGCACTTCTGAATATGGATCTGCATGCACATGTGAGAGGGTGCACACATAAAAAAAAATGTAACAAGCGTTATGCATTACTTTGCTTTTTTACTTTTATCCACTTGCATGACAATGGGATGGAGCGGTTAAATTTACTTTTTTCTTTTTACAATGAATCTTCGAGTGTTGTATGTTTTCGTATTTACATCCTTGGTTATGGCCAAAATAAACTGTAAATGAAATAAAACTCAAAGCAGAAAACATACAAAAATACATAACATAGTATTGCACCTTGCAGACGGGCAATATATATATTCTCAGTTTTGTTGGTTGGTTCGTAACGTCTATGTGACACCTCTGTCCTTTCTTGCTGGTGTGTGGAAGTTAGGTGTGGGATGCCGGGCTCAGGTCCAGCCCCCTCCTGTCAGCTACATTCAATTCCATAAAACACTCAGCCATTACAGAAGTCAGAATCCCTCAGTCTCTGGGCCGTTCACATTTAAGGTTTACTGTCTAAAGACTGTGCCGTTAAGGTGGAGAAGTGCCCGCGCTGGCAGACTGCTTCTAATGTCTCAACATTTTCTCGTGTTAAGGTTTCATCTCCCGTCATTCGAGAACCAAATCAATGAGTAGAGGGCACCAAAGCTTGAGGGAAGAGTCCTTTTGTAACTTACACTGATGCGTACACAAAAGCACATATTATCTCAACATGTACATTTTCTTTTAAATCTATAAATGCATCTCTGAACTTTCACATGTGCCTGCAAAATATGACTCCTCCCAAGTTCCTTTGAGTTTTGTGTTGTGTGAGGTATGACAAGATTGTGTTTCAGTTTTTTTCTTTCTTTCTTTTTTTTTTTTTTTTGGATTTT
>JASGAU010384017.1:25981-39982 GCA_030220045.1 Australoheros facetus
CCTCCAAAGATTCAATTTCATTAAAAAAAGGAACAAAATATAAAAAAGAAATTCCTGTTTTTGTTGGTTGTAAATTCCTCCTGATAAAAGGGGACGGACGACTGGACAGACACACAAACAGATCAGTTGGCGTACAAACACAAACTATAGACATGAAAAAGAAGTGAAATGTTTTCTATGTTACACTGCACACATGGTCAAAAAGTGACAACAGCTGTTTTGTTTCTCTTTTACACAGAGCAGTTGAAGCATCAAAAAAACAAACAGAAATATAAGAAAACAATGATAAAAAATTCTCCAATAATTTTGTTCAGGAGTCCATTTTTTTTAAAGTCATCTTTTTTTTTTCATACGTTTTATGGATGTAAAATCCTTTCATATATCTTTTTGTTTTCTTAATCTACATCAGACTCAGAAGGTAAAAGCAGCATTGTAACCCCTACTGTCACACACACATACCCAGTCAGCTCACGACAACAAAGGACATCAATTTCATTTCAGTTCTTTTACAAAGATGTGTTGAAATCCCAAACCTGCATCTCGGGAATGTGGGATCTGTCTTCCTGATCCTCACGATCCGAACGTTGGAGGCTATCCTTTCAGAGTGAGCCGAGGAAGGGCCTTTGGGGTCGTCAGCTGGCACGGGAGCGGGGCGTTATGTGGGGCTGAGCGGGAGCCGAAGGGGACATCCGCCCTTCCTCCGTGTGTTTGACGATATCGTCTCTGCAACCAGCCACGTCACCCTCTCTCACCCATGTCAAAGACGGCGGTGAGGGCTGAGGCCCTCAGCTTTTTGTTTGCTTCCTGTCCCACACTTTCTTCTTCTCTCACATCTACGCATTCACACACTCAAGTCTCTCGTCCCTGCTGCTTTGCTGTTCACATTCAATTGGTGGCACCATCTAAAAGGGCAGTTGTGGCCAGCCTTGTCTCACAAGGGAGAGGCCCGGATCCTGTTTGCTGTGAACGATTCTGAACGTAACTGGGCATGAACTGCTCAGTGGTGACTGCACAGCTAGGATGCTCTGGGAAAAGGAGAGGATTTTAGGTGTTCAGAGGAGGGCTGAATGTGAAATTTGAGTGGTGGACTCTACTATGAGTACTACAGGGATAAGGAGAAAGTGTTACACATCTCCCAGCGCTCCTATGCAGGGATCTCTCCCCAGTGCTTTTGGGCTGGTTGGGTTCTACTGGTATAATACTGACAACAGGACAGGTGTGGGCCTGAGCCCACTGCAAAGGCCCTGTCACACAGAGCAGTTTGGGATACCCATTTGTGGTCAATTTTAGTTGGGGAAACTGATCCAACAAGGAGAGCGGATTAAACTTTATGTTGCATTAGTGCAAAAACTCCCACCAGCCTGGCCGAGTGGGGTCTGTCATCATAATGGAGGGGAGCAATTAGATTTGAGCTAGGCTCCAGAAAGGGCAATATCATGGGCTGGAAAAGTGGAGGGTAGGAAAGAAGAGGGGAATGGTTTTCTAGAGATGGTCATGTGCTTGAGGAAGACTCCACCATTGGGCCCAAAGATGGTCTTCCAGGTCCTCTCTCCTCCCAGCTTTGCTCTGACTTCCGAAGCGGTGAGGCCATCTGTGTCGTTTGCCACATGTTCTTCAGCTCAGGTTCTTCGGGGGTGCAGATAACCCATCCTGCACATGTGCCCAGTATGAACACGTATGATTTTGTTCAACCCAGTTAGATTTGGCTTGGCCCCAGAATTGGATTGAACAGAGCGGGCTTTTAAAATCAAATCAAGCACGTGGCCATTTACTGGGTAAACTTATGATATCTGCCATGGATATTTGATGTGAAATATTACTGCTATAGTCAGGAGCGTTTGGGAAGCTAGAAGTGCAGTTGTGTTGCCTGTGAGGAAGCTTCACTCCATCTTTTTTATGTCACATAATGCCAACATAATGGCAGCACATGCATGGCAGAAAGCTGACATTTTCCATGAAAAAGATTTACCAAGCTCCAGTGGCAGCCATCATAAGTGTACCACGGAACGTCATCACGATGCAGAGGGGAATTGCCCTTTCTATGCGCGCTAATAACGGGCGTGGCCGCCTTGGGTTTGCAGTAACTCTGTGTAATCGCTCCTCTTGCTGCTTTTGCTCTGATGGGTGTCAGCTGAGCTGCACATCCACGCTGTCCTTCGTTGCTTCTGTGAGTCAGTTTCTGTCTTTACAGAAATGGGTAAATCCAAATTTCAAAAGATGACACTTGGTCCCATTTAACAAAAAAATAAAAATTAAAGGAGATAACCCAAATGTAATGGGTACCATTCCCTGGAAGGGGGGGAGGGGGGGGGGTAAAACCTTCCAGGGGGATGGTTGGCCCTCCTGTCTTCAGTGGTATTTCATTTGAACCAAGTGATAGCACTGAGGCTGTGTGTGTGTGTGTGTGTGTGTGTGCGCACGTGTGTGTGTATTCTGCGAGTGTTCTGTCTTTCCATGACTACAAGTGTGCACCTACAAAAAAAAAAAAACTATGCACATCTGTGTATCATTCTACACATGTGCCAACTCAAATGGTGTATGTCTGTGTGTAGGCTGTGGGCAGCTGCCCTGTGTCCACAGAGGTGAGGTAGTGCCTGACACCACGGGGCAGTAATGCTGCCCCAGCCTAGGGGTGTGTCCACTTTGAGGTAAATGTTAGCCTTCTTGGCATTTGCCTGCTCTCAGTGACGCCCATGGTAAAATAAAGAAAACAAAAACAAAGAAACAAACAAAAAAGCGGAAGGCAAATGTGTATGGAAGCCTGGAAGGGCCACACTGAGCTGAGTCCGTGAGGAGAGGACTTTGTACAAACCCTGCAGGTTAGGGCTGTATATCAACACTGCCGTGCAGTGCATACAGTAAAATGAGGCATTCACGTTACTCTGAGGTGATGTGTGTTTTCGTGTGTGTGAGAGAGAGAGAGTTGAAGAGACAGTGTGTGTATGCGATGAGCTTTGCTGTCTTGCTGGTGTTTGCTGCTATTCAAAACCTCCTCAGAGGCTGGGTGTGGGAGATTTACTTCTGACCTCTGGCTCACAATCTACAGTCCAGCTATTACTTTGTAATTCCTCTCTCTTTCCCTGCTCCTTTTTCTCCTCCCCCCTCTAAGTGTCTCCCTTCCCTTCATTGCAGTAACTCTTCAGAGAGAGAAGGGCTTACTTGTCATTCATAAGATGGTAGGCTGCTGGCACAAGCAGCATAGGCAATGACAAGGCAAGTCTGCTCGTGTGTGTGTGTTTGTGTGTGTGTGTGCTGTATGTCACAGGAACCGGTCCAATGACAAAAAAAAAAAATGAAGGTAGATATGGAGCCATGGTCTCTATGTTTTTCAAAGGTAGAGAACACAATTCAATAAAACTGGAGTAGCCTTATATAAATATAGCACCGGTTTCACAGGGATAGAAGAAGAAGAAGAAGCTCCAAAACAGCTGTCATGGCTCAGATTGTGTTAAGTAACTGATAAACGGTGCGGCTGTTCTGCTTTACTGCAGCCATTATACACCACGGAAACATTAACAATGTCTACTGAAATTTTAATGTGCAGTGTCTGCTGATTGTGGGTGACTGCATGATGGTGAGTAATTATATGACAGTACTGTCCATACCTTGTGAATCAATGCCTTAGCACTTATTCAGAAATAATACTGAGAGGTGCTGGCCAGCTTTGATGCTGGAAACATGGGCTTCAAGACAAGTGTGAATCTGTGACTACTACAAAAAACCAAGGAGGGGAAACTGACCCTGCAAAGAGTGCTGCCCTGAAGAATTGAGGTGGAACAGGCTGTGAGTGTGTGCATGTTTGTGTGTGTGTTTGTGTCTTGGCAAATGGCTACAACCCTTACTAGATAAGACATCATGCTCAGACAGAAGGGCCCCCACATAGATTTTAAAACAGGGGTTGGTATAAGGAGGAGGAAGAGGTGGAGAAGAGGGTATTCACAAAACAAAATCCTCTGCTTGTTTCACTCTCCTGTTGCTGGTGTGTTGTTTCTGATATTCTTGTTTCCAGTTTTAAAACCACATACTGTGAATGTGATTTCCGAGAAATGCAGATTCCTGCCCAGAGGATTCTCCCTCCATTCTTCCCCTACAAAGACGATGGACTAACCCATCTTCCATTTTGCTCCAACGTTCTCTTCCTTTTGCATGGCGGCAAGTGCGTCTCACACCTCCTGGTCCTCAAAGACCTCTAGGAAGAGCGGGGGGAAGAGTTCGTTGGGACACTCCACCTTCATGTGAAGGAAGCGACTCGCGTGGCACGCCCCGATCATCCGCAGGTCTGTCACCTTCATCAGAAGCTTCGGCCAGAAGTGGGGAATGTTGTGCTTGCGGTAGTTGATGTAGTGCTCGAAAGCCAGCAGGTACGTCTCCTGGCACTTCTCGATCTTGTCCGTACAGGTCAGGCCTGAGCGATCTGTGGGAAGCAGGAGAAGAGCATGAAGAGTGGGTTTTGTTCAGGCGAGGACATGGAGGCAGGGAGGGGTTAGAGAGGAAATATGGGAAAAGGATGTAGAAAGGAGAGATGGAGGAGGGAAAAGAGAGCAAACTGAAAATCAGTATTGCATGGTGGAATCCTAACTATATGTTAACAATCCCAAAATTAGATCTGACTGTTACTTAGGTCAATAAACACGACCAAGGCTCAGACTTGTAGTGTTTTCTTACTGCAAATAGTATTAAATTATCTGGGGGCTGTATGGGTGACTAGGGTAGCAGATAGCGGCATTCCTGGCAGCTAATTTTCCAGCTGATTACACCGAGGAAAAAATACAAATGCTTGATCTAAAAATATGAAAAAAAAAATCAGACTAATTACACCAACTGATTATTCTGAAAGTAAGAAAACACAGAGGAAAGAGTAAAAATTGAGAATAATTAAAACAGACAAGTTTAGAGAGATTGGATGTCTCTATTAAAGCCATTTAAAACTATTAATTACATGCTTCAATAACCAAATCTCTTTGGATAGGCTGTTGAAATGTGAAAATATAACACTGTATACACATGAGGCCACATTCACTTGTTAACATTCTTGCTTCTAGGAATATTTTGTGGTTACTTGGTGAGTGCATTGATTGTTTTGCTTTCAGTGACTGACTGTAAGTATCTGTCATTCAGAGGTGGAGCGTGCAGCACCCACAGCCTTTTAAATGGAAAGGTGATTGCATAGGTTGCCTGGTTGGATGCAACTTGTCTTCAAACAATTGCAGTCTAACTTGGACTGACGCCAGTCCCTCTCAGACAGATGGTGAAGGTTTGCTAAGAAGATTGCATTCAGTCAGAATCAGTCTGCGCCAATGAGTGCGACTGGTTTGTGATGTATCTCTTTGCAATAGGAAACTCGACTCAGTTGCCAGCTGGTTGTATTCCGGGTATTTTTCTCATTTTGCAATCAAATCACTGTCATGAAGCAACTATTTCACTATTTGTGGAACAATTTCTATTTCAAATCTACGAAGTTCTGCCTAGACTCCAAATGTAAGCAGTTAATGTTAATGTAGAACGCAACAGATTTGCAGATCATCACAAATAATTGTTGTATGCTCACAAACAGATTGCCTGTGATGTCAGACTGACCCCATTCAGTCGCAGACTGACTCCGACTGACTTTGGTTGCTCTGAAGATGCCAGCTGACTGCATGTGGTTGCAGAGCAGGTCCTCGTCTTCAAAGCAACCATTTCAAAAGCAAAGAGAATGCAAACTTGTTGCATACTGTTGTCATCATTTTGGTTGCGTTGCAGTCAGCCGCTGTTACTATGACTATAGCATAAGTGTGGCTATATACATTTGCAATGGCAGCACCAGCAGCCTTCATCCGTTGCGGGGAAAAATCCACGTATTTAAATGTGGTTCTGTATTGTTTGGGTCAGGTGGTTGTGTGCTGACACAGTTTACATTGGTGGTTCTCAAACTTTAACCCCCCCGGTGGGTGGGCTCCAATGGTGGGGTATAGAGCAGCTTCTGGTGTTTCAATGGTAAATGGACTGGTACTAATAGCACTCATCTTCTCCTACTACTTCTAAGGACTTACAGTACTACAAGCTGCATTCGCATATTCGAAGCCTGTAAATGCGTTCTTTTTATCACGCACACTCTGATGGATGCAGCAGGGGTGCGTATGACCAGGGAAAAATATGAAGTGAAACATAGATGTGGTACAATTAATATAATTTTGGAAGGAAAATAACAAAAGCGGGTCAGCCGATGCTAACATGCTGTCCCTTAGCTCATTTTATATTGCTAATAATGATGTCGGGTTCAGTGGGCATGCCTGAAGAACACTGAGAGGGCCTAGTCTACAAACGCCTAATATTTTATAGATAAAAACTAAAATAAATAAATCATCTGATCGATCACTGCAGGGCTCCTATTTTACCATTTTATCGCACCACATAAAGTGTGACATGTCGAGCACGCATACGTAATGAACAGTAGGTGCAATAAATAGGTCAAACTGGACCCCCTGCCGTGTGTGAACTGTTGATTTAGTTTTTATATTTGCTTTATTTTCATCTCAACACTTGCCCCAGTTTTAGAAGAGTGTATATTTTTCTAGTTTGTATATGATCGTTACCAATCTACGCAGATTTTTTAGCCGGGTTTACAACATCATGGCATCTCCTGGGTCTGTGGCCCAGGAAAAAAGACGGAACAGTTTCTGCTGCCGACTAGGGAGGAAAGCGATGTTTCATTGTCTAATTGACTGGTCTCACACATCCCCTGCAGCTGAACATAAAACCACAAGCACAGTCAGGAAGCAGTTTTTGTTAGTCCTAATAGCTTTTCATTTTTTTCTTTCTTTATCAGTTTTCTCCAACCAGTAAAAAAAGCTGTAAATTATTCAGTCACCAAATATACATCCATTCATTCTCTTCCACTTATCCGATTGAGGGCTGCGGAGGGCCTGGAGGAGTCTATCCCGGCTGTTACAGGGTGAGGGGTAGGGTACACCCTGGACAGGTCGCCAATCTATCGCAGGGCCATCACATAGAAAACGACACCCACTCATGCTCACACTCATGCCACCAGCCAATTTAAAATCACCAAATAACCTAACCCCATGTGTGTCTTTGGACTGTGGGAGGAAGGCGGAGTACCCAGAGAAAAACCACTCAGACACGGGGAGAACATGCAACCTCCGCACCGCAAGGCCTCATGCAGGATTCCAGCCCAGGACCTTCTTGCTGTAGGGCGACGGCAGCACCAAATATTCATGAATATTTGTGCATATTTTTAATTTTTTGTCGATACACTGACAAAGACCAGAACACCCCATCTTTGTTGCGTCCTATTATCTGAAAAAACTATGATGCCATGTGACCTGAATTTAAAAAAGACTCAGCCTAATTAATGGCAGAGTTTCTACAATACGTAAACCAAACCAAAGACAAGTGCAGACTTATTAATCACACTCAGGATGAGCTTTCTGCTCCCAACACTGAATATGCATGTGGACATTTGTCTTCAGACCTTAATTAGATTTTGATTCACAACAGGCTATACTGTATGCTATGCAGAGTAGTGGGTAATGATGAGGAATATGTCTTTGTATTGCATCTCCAAGGGCATAGAAGGCTAAAATTTTTCATTTAAATTGCATTAAATTCAAATTGATATACTACTAATAGCAAATACAAAGTAACTGCCATGTAGCTTTAACAATGCTGGATAAGAGTGTTAATAACCTGAGCTCATCAGAAGCACGGCCTGCAACAGCGCCACTTCTGTGTCGTCCAGGTTGAACTGTGCCAGGCTCTTGCCCAAATCAAAGATGGCGTCCGACACCACACCCAGCCCGCCGTTCTTCAGTTGCTCCCGCTTCACAGCCATCTCCCCACTCAGCGTCAGCGTCTCGCTCTCCGGGTCGTAGCGCATGGCTGCGCGCAGGGACATGATCTCCATGCAGCAGCCCTTCAACAGGATGATCTGGTCTTCACAAGGCAGCTGGTGAATGAAAAATGTTATTAATTTCAACGAAAACATATTCTCAGTTATGAAAATACCAACAAAATTAAATAAATAATTATCATCCCACTCATCTGTAGTATAAAGCATAAAAAGGGTTAAAAGAAATGAAGCAAAAAAACAAACAAACAAAAAACCCACAAAACTGATGACACATTTATAATCGGAAATAAGCTTCCTTCAAATGTGGCTGGCCTCTCCATTACAGATAGGGTGAAGAATACACCCATCCAGGAGGGGCTCAAAGTAGAGCTGCTACGCCTCCAAATCGAAAGGAGCCAGTAGAGGTGTTCCGGGGGTGTCCTACCGGGAGGAGGACCTGGGGCGGACCCAGAACATGCTGGAGAGATTATATTTCTCAGCTGGACGTTCCCCCAGAGAAGCTGGAGGAGGTGGCTGGGGAGGGACATGTGGTTTTCTTTGCTTAGGCTGCTGCCCCCACAACCTGGCCCCAGATAAACAGAAGAAAATGGATGGATTTTAAAAATTATGCCACACCTACACTTTACACACTGTGTATACTGAATCACTTTCACATAATCTGACCTTGTTTGTTTTTATTAAATTTACAAATTCATTTTTTAAATATTTTATTTAGTATTTCAGTGAGCCATTTTCCTTTTTTGAACCATTTTATTGTATTATATACAGCCATCAATTTTCCACCCTTACCTTGGTCCAAGACAGTCAGCAGTCTAAACATAGATGCCCAGACCTCCCACTCCCCAGGCACCTCTTCCAGCTCTTTTGGGGGGACACCAAGCCAACTGAAATAACCTCTGCCATGAGTCCTGGGTTTGCCCAGGGGCATCCTCCCAGCTGGACATGCCAAATACCCCTCACCAAGGAGATGTTCAGTAGGCATCCCAATCAGCTACCCAAACCCCTTCAACTGGCTCCTTTCACTGTGGATGAGTAGTGTCTCTAATCTGAGTCCCTCCCAAATGACCGAGCTCCTCAGCCAATCTCTAACCCAGATACCATTCAGAGGAAGCTCACTTAAGCTGCTTGTACCAGCAGTCTCCTTCCTTTGGTCACACCCTACAGGTTGTGCCACAGGTGAGGACGGGAATCTAGAATTCCAGCTGAGATTCACGGTCTCAGAGTTAGAGGTGCTAATTCTTATCTGCCAAAGTCACGGCTCGAAGAAGCCAACATCATCTGCACAAAGCACACGAGATTCTGAGACCGCCGAACCCGACACCTGAACCTCCGCTGCTTTGCTGTGTATAGAAATTCTGTCCATAAAAATTATGAACAGAACTGGCAATAAAGGGCAGGCCTTGAAAAGTCCGACACCCAGCGGGAACAGGTCTGAGTTATTGCTGGCAACACGAACCGAGCTCGGACCGATTAGCCCTCAACAGTGGGTTTGATTCAGTTTTTCAAACAGCATTTTATTCTATTTTTTTATTTAACTGAGATCTTTTTTGATTAATTTTCAATTTATTTTGATCTTATTGAGTTATTTTGTTTTGCCATAAGCTATATCTTTCTGTTTTAGCTGCTGTAACATAGGAATTACCCAACCTCTGGGTTAAATAAATCATAACATAATATTATTTTTCAAGCATTAAAAGGCATATTCATTTATTTATTTTGATTTTGACTGGTTCGGTCCGCCATACATACTATCTTCATTAGCTAAAGGCTGCATCATTTAAAACACTGGTATTGGTATTAGTTCAGGTTTTTGGCTTTTCTGAAAAACCTGAGGAAAGGCCTTTATTTTAAGAGGGTGATGATATCTGTCCTTCAGTTCGGTGCCTTAGTGCCACCACGTCAGATATGGCTTAGCTGTGCTGCCATTTTCCTACATCTTCACCATCATTCAAGTGTCAATAAACCAGTACAACAAATAATGGGAGCGAGAATTCAGGTAAAACAGATAAATAATAAATGAGGGCAAGGACGGCAGAGGGATGTGCTAAAGAGGAAGGGATGGGAGGAAGAGAAATATGAAGATGGGCTGAAAATAGGTGGACTTTTTTTTCCCACTGATGAACACAGATTATGACTAATACACCCTGATTTACATGGATATTAGAAAACTGTGGGTTAAGACCTGTTCAATTAAATCCGCGGGCTCTGATGTGCTGAATTAATCTTACCTCGATGTAAGCGTGTTTCTTTCTTCGCTGCTCTTGACTGCTGAGCAGATTAATTGACATTCACTGGCTTGATTTGTCTTGTAAATTTCTAACTAGGGGCAGGCTTAAAGTAAATGCCTAATAATGCATTTAGTACTGCATCAATTTGTTGGAAAGCAACAGATTAATTTTCACTGGCTAAATGAGTGCTGGTTTTGTTTCTGTGCATTCTTATTAGTAATTTGCTGCAGCGACATGAACAAATCTGTTGTAAGCTAAACAGGTTCTCTCCCTCTGTCTCTTTAATCAGATTAAAATGGCTTTTTCTCATAATAAAATAAATTATAATGTGAATAAAAGATAACAAATTAAACATTACTGATTATCTGCTTGTGTCTGGAATATTAAATCTCTGCATTTGTTATAGCTAAACCTCTAGCTCCTGGAGCACTATGAGGATTTTATTCATGCTCAGACCCTGATTTAAATAGGAGTATCCATCATGATAGTAATACTTGTATAATAATTGTACAATGCATTCATTTTCCTTAATATATGCTGATTAAAAAAAGTTATGTCCCCTACATTTTGGAAAACTGTAATAGATCACAAGACTTTTTCCTCTTCTCATCGCACAGCCATACAGCTCTGTCATCACAGCTGTCCCACTAGACAACAACTCTGATACACCCTTATAATTATCCAATCACACAAGGTCTCATTACAAGCAGCGCAGAGGGGAAACATGATTGCATGCTGCTAAGTGAGGCAGGGCAAACAGGAGCAGGAATGCTTCACTAATTGTCAGCAACAAAGGCCGGTTTATTTTGCAAACACTGCGACTGCTACGGGGAATATGTAAATGTTCAGCACTTTGGTGTGTTGGACTTTTCTAGTAAACTGGAGCAATCTTGGTTTAGTTATGATGAATTTATTGAACAGTTTTGGTTTTCCTCAAACAGAAGAACTGCTAATCCTAGCAGACGTAATCAGATGTTTCCGTTCCGAACACACGCAGCCTGACAGAAGCCTGTGCGTGTCTGCTGTGTGTTATACCTCCTTTGCTCTTCAAGTCAAATTAACCGCCACTCACCTCAGAGAACATGGGCAGTTTTTTGGCAAAGTCAACGACACGGGTGATGGCGGGAGTGATGATCTTGGTGAACTCGCTGAAGGCCTCCAGGTCCACCTTGTCTCCGTCTGATGTTGGGGCAACTGGAGACTGGCCAATTTTCTCTGGCTGCAAGGGGAAATAATTGTGGGTGGCTGATTAGTGCACAGATGAAAAATGAAATTAAAGATTAGCAAAGCAGAGAAGAAAAAAAAAATCAGTTTGATCCATACAAGGTGAACACTGCTTTCAGCTCTGAAAAGTGAAGCCAAAGCTTCTAATGGCCGACAGGGGGCTTAAAATCAAAGAGGTCCCCAAGAAGTCTATGGGAAAACAACCCTATGGATCCCCGTGACCTTTGACCTCACTAAACACCTTCATGATGACTTTACTTGCATCTTTTATCATCTATCATCCAGGGTTTGATTTGAACTGAATAAGGATAAGCTACAGTGTTTCCAATGTTTATAGTCAATAAATACCATAAAGACGTCAAAAACATACCAGGAATCTGAATCATTTGCACTATGAGACATGTCCCTTCACTGCAAGGCAGACACACTGTGCAGTTTGACTCTTTGACTCAAGCCAACACACAAAATCCTACAGCTAAACAGACGCACTGCATTTATCCACAGCTGAAAATGGACCAGGCTGAGACAGATCGGACTTTGACCTATGCATATCTCATGTCACCTTTATTTGATATGACCTGGTTTTTTACGTCTACTTGCCAGCACAAATCAGCATTTAGCTGGGAATATGGACCACAGCAGAAAAGCAAACTTTTTGGAAGACAAGATCATAGCAACACCTATTATTATGATGTCCCTGAGCCCCCCGGTTCTTTCTGGGTACTCTGGCTTCCTTTCACAGTCCACAGACATGCATGTTAGGTTAACTGGTGACTCTAAATTGACCATGGGTGTGAATGTGAGAACTAAATTTTCCCCCTGTGTGACACCTTTGATCAACCTGCCCAGGTTGTATCCCACCTCTTAGCCCCCATAACCCTGAATTGGATAAGTAGATAAGAAATTGGATGGATGGATGAAAAAGAAAAAAGAAATGCAAAATTCATCACAAACGTGGACACAAATGTATCCAAAACCACAAACGCAGCTGGATGAAGTACAGACATTTACCTTAGTGATAAGCTGATTACTGAAACATGATTTTCAGGTTAAGTCGTTGTAAGTCAGCTGCATAAATGAACCTTAAGATTTCTATCTGCATAGCGTTGTAGTTAGGCACCTCAGACAGCAGGGACATCTGATAGTGTTTATTATGGCCTTTTTATGGGATTCCTTTGTGATACGACAGTAGGCAGGTGTTTTGGAAAAAACAACACTGTTTTAAATGGTTTGACACTATTTTTTACTGCTGCAAAGTGCTGCAAATTAAAAAAAACAGTTTATCAGAGGACAGTGGATTGTCCTTGGTGACAGGAAGGAGACATGGAATCAGATGGATAATGCTTCCTTAAAGGGAGACTGAGGTGGGGAACTGCAGATCACTAATACACATGTTTGCAGAGTTGTTTGAATTGATGCCATGACTATGAAAAATATTGTTTCCTGCTCCACTGAATAAAGCATGTGCCAGGGACAGAGTCATTTATTCAGACTTTGCTCCGGCTATAAATGGGATGAGATAAAAGTAGAGGAATAATCACCTCACACAAGGAGTTATCAATCATGATGCAGAGGGAGAAGGATTGTGTAAATCATTGCAAACCCAGCCAGTCCTCTGCTGCGAGGCTGAAAGCTGAGCAATTCTGGAAAATTTAAATAGTTGTAATAATAACTTTGATGGACTGCAACGCTTGCCATGCAAGAGCCAAAACAATGCATTGCTTTTGTTGGTGGAGGTCAGCAGCCATTTTTCATGTCAGTATTAACAAAACAGCTACCAGGAGAGAGACAGGCAGCTCTCCCTGGTTCAGCTTCGTGTCATGACTCACAACTGACACAGATGACAATGTAATATGGTCTTTAGCTCAGTCCGCACAGGATTAGTATTACTGGGGGACCTAATGTGATTTAGAAATGATCCCATCATATCAGTGTTCTGTGTGATGAATTTGTATGGCACAAGTAAAGTTTATATTTTACTCAAATTTGCAGCCATCATCCCCAGACTTGATGTCAAATATTCATTAGAAAAATGTCCCTCGGCTCATGCTGCCATCGATCCCATCCATCTGATCATCCTTTGGGATTTTGCTATTCTGATGGATTTCAGCCTGCTCTTTCCATAAACTGTTCTTCATGCCGTGTAGCAACATGAGAGTCATGAAACCGCACACAAGTGCAGCCCAAACCGTTGTTGACACAAACTCCTCTACTCAAACTGTCAAGCAGAAAAAGAGGCAGAAGAAAACAAAAAAGCTTGGAAAGAAAAGACCTCAAATCACAGACACTGACTCCCAGTGGTCCTCTGTGTTTGGCAAAATACGTTAACTAATCTGCAGTGAAATTTGCACCGTCACAGTCATTCAATTCAATTCAATTCAAATCACAGTAACAGTCGCCTCAAAACCTATAATAATTACAGAGAAAACCAACAGTCAAAATGATCCCCTATGAGCAAGCACATGGCAACAGTGGGAAGGAAAAACTCCCTTTTAAAAGGAAGAAACCTCTGGCAGAACCAGGCTGAGGGAGGGGGGGTCATCTGCGGCGATCGGTTGGGGCTGCATCATGGGAAACCCCCCAGTAGCCTAGCTCTATTGCAGCATAACTAGGGGATGGTTCAGGGTCACCTGATCCAGCCCTAACTATAAGCTTGATCAAAAAGGAAAGTTTTAAGCCTAATCTTAAAAATAGAGAGGG
>JASGAU010384026.1:0-14932 GCA_030220045.1 Australoheros facetus
TATGTCAGTTTTGGTCCTCCATAATTATGAGGGCATTCAAAACTAACCTGAACCATATTGTGAAGGCATAGAATGTGAACAGTATATAAGGGCTAAATGATATTTGACAATAAAATAACGCATCAGAATCTCTTCAGTTTGCGTTTACTCTGTCAAAGTAGGGAAACACGCGTCTGATCAGCTGGGCTCTCTGTAATTAAAACAGAGGGAGGCGTGGTCTGGCGAAACAGGGCGTTGTGATTAGCTGAGACACCACGGTAGCCCCTCCTTCATGTGCGCTGTGTAAACAAACACACACTGGGCATGCGTCACTGGAATAATGGAGGACTGTCTTTTCTAGCCGGACTGATGTTGACCGTATTTCAACTCTGTTGGATGTAATCGGAGAAAACAACTCCCCTACATTTCAGCGTGTGTAAGTTAAAGTCTGACACTTGTGAAGTAGCTCGCTTTGCGGGAAGCAGGAGTAATTGCTAAGTTTGTGCATGAAAAACTAACGGTGAGCAACAATCCATGTTTGCTAGTTGGTTAGCAGCTGTCAGGTCTCCGAGTCCGCAGCACACTTCTCTTATAAACTTCTACCAGTTTTGACGGTACAACCTGTGCTGTTCGTAAACGTTGGCTACTTGGGGGTTACTTCTGAATATTAGAGTGTTTTTGTTTTTTGTTGACTTAACTTTTAATTTGCGGGGATGCAGAACAAGCTATCTTGCAGTTAGCATATTAGCTAGCGGACTAGCTAAATATTTTTCCGAAGAGCAGCGCTGTAAGTGGGCTACGGGGTTTGATTGACGACCTGCTGAGCCAATCACACGTTGAGGATAAGACTCGAGTCAGGATTGTGTCCAATCACAGTGGACCTCCGAGTATTCTGGTAAAGTCCGTTAAACCAGAGTGCAGAGTGTTGCCGTTAGCTAAAAGTTGATTATCTGTGTACTCGGAAATGGATTTTTGTGATGCACATCGGTTAGTTAAAGCAGTTTACTGGATTTTTTTAAAGCTGTAAACTAGTCAGTTGCTGTTTATTGCGCATTATTACTACTTACGGTGGAGGCATGGTTAAAGTTTTTCTGTTTTCACAAACTTGAAACTAGGCTGCAGATAGTATTTGTGGGATACGGATGTTACGTGTCTTATGCGGTCTTGTAAAGGGATTTTAATTTCACTTACGATTATGACTTTCAACAATTGAAACAATGAAAACAAGATGGCTAGGATTTTTTGCTTGAAGCTCTCGATTTGCCTTGTGCTATAACTCATGCACACTTTCACACCTCCTAAAAGCCCAGACTCATTCACTGTGTGGTTCATCTCAACCAAAGGGCACAGAAATAAAGCCTTTGGCCAGCACAGTGTTTTCAGAAGTGTGTATATTTGGTTGTGTGTATTTGTCTTTGAAGGTTGTTGGTTAGATGTTATCTTCAGCTCTCCGTCCCTGTGGAGACCATGCGGTTCTCCCGAGGTGTGTGAGTCTGCTGTCACCTGGGCCTTTTGCAGCCCCCGTCTGCACCCACAGATGTGACTGTGGAAGCTTTGAGACAGTAGATATCAACAATTGCTCTTGCAAGTTGGGCATTGTGGTCAAAACATAAACTGCTAGTCAGAACCCAAGTAGACAACCCTGAGTTCCCCATGATCTACCTCTTAAAAGAAAAAAGAAAAAAAAAGTTTTGTTTTTGACTTGTATTCAAAGTTCAAGGAAACCCCCTGAAAAGACACATTTTTAAAAGACCAATAAATGTGTGATGTTTGCTTTCTTGATAGTGTTTTCATCCTTCTGGGATACACAAGTTTTTGTGGCTTTGCCAACTTTTTTCTTTAAATTTACATTTTTGTTAAAGAAAATTATGTAGTAATATAATGTAGTATTGCCATGTTTTATCATCCAACCCTAGGTCTGCTAACATGAGCAGTGTGCTTGAGATGGTCAGTTAAGTTTAAGTGTTGGCACAGAGCTGTTCTGACATGGTCACAGACTTAAAAGGGGAACTGTGAACCTGTGGTGATGGTTGAGACCTGGGAAATGTCAGTGGTTGTGGAGATCAGTGTGTGTGTGTGTGTGTGCACACATACTCCCAGAATACAGTGTCTGAGGTGTTTTAGTTACTATATATTTTACTCCCATAGTAAAATACATAGTAACTAACCATAATGAAGAATCCAGCATCAGCTATGGGCAAGTGACAACAAAGACTGCTCAAAGAAGCTGAGTGACTCCTGAGATGCTCCCACAGATGCTGTCCACTGTGCACTATTTGAATGTATGCTTAACTAAGATGTTTCATAATTATGTTCATGTCTTCCAGAGTTGAGGTCAGATTAACACTCCCAAGATGACCACAGACACGCCAGCCCAAAGCGTGGGCTGCAGGGTAATGACGTTCACCCCCGCCAAAGAGGAGTTCAAGGACTTTGGCCGTTACATTGCATATATGGAGTCACAAGGAGCGCACAGAGCTGGGATGGCAAAAGTAAGATTAACTTTATTGATCCCAGAGGGAACTTCACAAGTAAGCCGGTTTTGTCTTTTGTCAAGTTTTTAGAATGCAGAGGGATCACTGATCATTTCTTTACCACAACCGTTATAAGACCTTTGAACCAAACACAAAGTCTTTTGGAGTAAGTCAAAGTCACATGTCTTAAGTGAGACAAGTCACAAGCCAACTGTTTCCTGTCGATTAGTGCTTGGAGGATCACATGCAAAAGGTTGCTGCTAGTGAAAAAAATAAACCTAACAGGAAGTTGAACTTAACTGATCTTGTTTAACATCGTTTATCATCTTAGTTAGCTTAAAATTTACTTATAGCATTTATGTTGACATATATATGTTCTGAAAAGGTAGCTACAAGAGAAATGTGAGCTCTATTACTGTTCTAATATTTAAAGATAACATGTATTTGCAGCCACTCTTTAAAATAACATAACTTGTGCAGTGATTCATATCCATACTTCCTCTTTCATCTTTACATCAAGTACGTCTGTCCACACCATTTTCATCAGTTGTTAAAATATGTACAGAAAAGACATGACAAGAAAAATGTACACTATATACCTTAAATAATAATAATATAAATAATAATAATTAAAAAGGAGGGAAAATTTAGTGTGATGCTAATGCTAGAAATTAAACCTTTTCTACAGCCTAATAAGGTTTGTTGCCTTCAGCTTCTCTCATCTGTGCTACTTATCTCCTGCAGGTTATTCCTCCTAAAGGCTGGAAACCCAGAAGAACTTATGATGACATCGATGACCTGGTGATCCCTGCCCCCATCCAGCAGGTGGTTACTGGCCAGTCAGGATTATTCACACAGTACAACATCCAAAAGAAGCCGATGACTGTCCATGAGTTTCGCAAGACCTCCAACATGGACAAGTCAGTTTACTTAGTGAAACCTTGGTTATCTGATGAATGGGTTTCAGTGACTCTGTGACCTCTCCTCAGACTTGTCTGAATAAATGACATTTCTCTTTGTAGATTCTGCAGCCCACGATACGTGGATTTTGACGAGCTGGAGAGGAAGTTTTGGAAGAATCTGACCTTTAACCCTCCGCTTTATGGTGCTGATGTCAGTGGAACACTGTATGATCCAGTGAGTGGTGATAGGCTGCATACTTGGAACTGACATACATCTTCATACTGTTTTTAAAAAATAACGTTAACTGTGTTTCCCACAGATTTGGATTCTGTTTGTGGTAAGGGAGCGGGTTTGTGAATATACATAAATATTATTAAAAAATTCAGTTTTCCTCTGCTAATATTTTATTTGCTGAGTATTTGTGACAAATTATTGATCAGCTGGCTCTCTATAGAGTCTCTCCCAAGTTTCAGCATCTTGGACTACAGCTAGTAGTCCCTATTCTGTTGTGCAGCTTCGATAAGGTCAGAGTAGCAATGATGTTATTAGCAATGATTGAATTTTCAAAATAAAAGCAAGGACTAGTAAATCAATCAGGAATGCAATTGTTATCACAGACAGATACAAAATAAAAGGATTAAAAGTGCTAAAATGTCTCAGTTTTATGATCACAAACTCAACCATCTCTTGTAATTCCTAGTTTTCCTGATCAGTTAAAGGTAGATTGATTACATTAGTTTTATCGTCCTGACTTACAGCCTCCTCTGAATCCTTTCTCTGCAGGATGTGACCGAATGGAACATCGGTCATCTCAACACGATCCTGGACATTGTGGAGAATGAAAGTGGCATCAAGATCAAGGGTGTCAACACACCGTACCTGTACTTTGGGATGTGGAAGAGTGCCTTTGCGTGGCACACAGAAGACATGGATCTATACAGCATCAACTACCTGCACTTTGGAGAGCCGAAGTCCTGGTACAGTTACTGACAAAACCTCACTTTTGTTTAAACAAATGAATATTAACATACAATTGTAGTGTTTGTATTTACCTACAATTGTATGAAAAAAATTTTTTAAATGTCTTCATTTGTTCATTTTTGACGGTAATTATCCTGATCTTTTTTCTTTTTTTTTTAATTTTCAGATAAAATAAAACACAAAGATGAACTATTCCTCTGTGCTGTTAATAATTGTTCATTGATGTATTGAAGGTCTCAGCTGTAGTACTACAATAAGTCTGTAATGAACACTGACTTGTTGAGAGATTTACTTTGTGTAGTTGTTAAAGTTAGAGAGCTCTCATCCATAGATTGGAAGAGGCCAGTTTGACTCTCATGTAAGCATCACAGTCGTCGTCATTTTATTAATTATGTCTGTACTTTTGCTGTTTAGGTATGTAGTTCCACCAGAGCATGGAAAACGACTGGAAAGGCTTGCTAAGGGTAGGTGATGGGACCTTCATAAGCAGCTTGATCATTCAGAATAGATGCCTCAAGTCACAACATCAGCTTGTTTTGCTTAGAGGTGTGAAAGAGGAAGTCCAGTGTACTCTCAGAATGTACCTCAGAGACTGTAACGGCAGTGATGTTTACATATCCCTTCTCAGTGCTTTACACAAAATAAATTTCAATAAAAATAAACAGAGAGGCTCATCTGCACCGTGGTGATGAATTCCTGTGCTTCCAGGTTTCTTTCCCGGTAACGTTCAGGGCTGTGAAGCCTTCCTGCGTCACAAGATGACTTTAATTTCACCCTTAATCCTGAAAAAATATGGCATACCATTTGAAAAGGTAATCTTTTATTTAATTTGCGTTGACTTGCATGCAACAGTATATGATGATGACAGGAAAATGCTTCACAAATAAGCAAAAACAAAAAAAAACCCTTCATGATTAGAGAATAGTGATAGCGATTATAAGAAAGGAGTGGATAGTCTCAGAGGAAAACATTTACTTTGTACTGGTCTGTGTTGTTTTTGATTCAGGTCACTCAGGAGGCCGGGCAGTTCATTGTGACGTTCCCATTTGGTTATCACGCTGGTTTCAACCACGGCTTCAACTGCGCTGAGTCAACTAACTTTGCCACTCAACGATGGATCGATTACGGCAAACAAGCAACACTGGTACATAAAGACCTTTAAAGAGCAGTGGATATGATTCCACAGTTAATAGTAGCTTAACTTGTGAATTCTCGTCAACCTCATAGTGAGGTGTGATTCAGTGACTGCCATGCTGTGTCACCAATCAGCAAACGGTTTGTGTCTGGGGGGCGTGGGGGGTTGAAGGTTTGAACCCTTCAAGCATCTGACAGCCAGATACTGACTGGCTTTCCAAACCATTGGGTGATATCACTGTCCACCATCTTTTATATACAGTCTGTAGAATTACTTGAGAATTCTGTCAGTCATCAATAAATGTTGTTATTATTATTATTTTATTTGTTGTAAATTTATTATGTTTTGGAAACAGGTCTCTCTTGCAAATGAGACACTGAGTCTCAATGGGATTACCTGTATAAATAAAGGTTAAAAAAAAAAAAGAATGCATGCATGCTCTGACTGACATAGTTCAAAATGAGAGTGTTGGTCTGTTTTCCTCTCAGTGTTCGTGTCGCCAGGACATGGTGAAGATCTCCATGGACGTGTTTGTGCGTAAGTTTCAGCCTGAACGTTACAAGCTGTGGAAGGCCGGGAAAGACAACGCTCCCATCGACCACTCCAAGCCCACACCAGAGGCCGTCGCGTTTCTGAAAGAAGACAAAAAGACCAAACCTTCAAAAGAGAGTCCACGCGAGGTGTCATCTGAGGAGCCTGATACTCCTGTCCAGGAGGGCAAAAGGTCTGGATTTATACTCACTGCTAACCCACAGCCACTATATTCACTGGTTACTCTGATATGGGTGTGAACTGTTGGTTATAATTCATTGTGAAATGATTATAAAATTCAGTAACATCTTTACCTAAACCATTTAAATGGCATGTAAAACCCAGTTTAAGTACAATAAAAAAAAATATATATTATTAAATTTCATAAAAATGGGCAGTTGAAGCTAATTAGTTTAATTAAAATCTGCCTTTACTCTAGAGATGAAAATTTGAGTAACTTTGCAGTTTCAAGTCCTCTCATTCAGCTTAAAGATTTGAGGCGTGTACACTGACTTTTTTTCAGACTGTTTTTAATACAGAACTGGTTCCGTCTCTACTTATAGCAGCAGCACTGATAGAACCTCTTTAGACTCTGAGAAAAGCAATTGAGCACAGTGTGTGACATGTCGTGTGATTTGCTGAACATGTCAACCTCACTCAGAATGGTTCATTTGCTGTCAGCAGGCTTTGAGAAACAGGGTTTAGTTTTGAGTCCTAACGTGTTTTCACTTTGCTCTCAGTCCAGAGCCTCAAACTGGGACAAAACGTCAGCTTGAAGCTGTCAGCTCCTCTGAAGACATCAAACCTGAGCTGCCAGTGAAGGAGATGGAGCCGAAGGAGGTGGAGCCAAAGAAGGCCAAGCTGGCACGCAAGGAGTCTCCGACTAAAGTGGCCAGCAAGTCAGAAAAAGGTACCTCACACTTCACAGGGAGAAAGTTTTTTTTCTTTTTTTCTTTTCTTTGGTGAAGAAAGGTGAAATTAATTGTATTTGGATTTATTATTAACTCTAGCCTCCTTTGAACTGTTTGAGGCTCTGGTCTTAAAGTTACTTCAGAAAATGGTCAGATGCCTTCTCTTTGTTTCATGCTTTAATGCATTGGAGGACATATTTTTTTCACATAAATAAGCAGTTGATTTATGGCCTGAATGTTTGGATTTTTGCTGCCATTGGAATAAATTACTCGAGAACTCTGTCCTGAAGCTTTTTGTGTGCAGTTTTATTGAATGACTGAATCATGGCTTTGATTTAGCACCACAAAGTCATATTCTGTGAAAGCACATCCTTTTTAAAGATCTAATTACAATACTTTTAGAAGCAACAGAAGCAGTAGTCAAGTATCAAAAGTCACATGAATATAAGTTGCTGCTATTAAAATGAAGTTGCTGCATCTGTGATCATGTAACTTGCAAGTTGTTAGTAGATCAGCTGCAAAAGTTTCCACTTCTGTCAGCAGATTTTTGTGATTATATCACCTTGTGCTACTTTTACCAGCTCTGTAAACCTGGCCTAAAGTGCCTAAATTTTGATGGCTCATAAATAATTGTCCTCTTGACTATTAAATGTTTATTGTCCTGCTTTTTCAATGTTAGTTAATGCATAGAACAGCACACATGAGGCTCATAGTTGACTGAGGGCTAAAAAGTTGATATTTATTTTAGATAGTTGCCTGTCAATATGTGAAATAAAGTGAAGAAGATTATGAAAAGACAAAGAAACTGAGAAGTGGCATATTGAACCAACGTTCTGTAAAGGTTTGGGGCCAAGCGCTGGTCTCTATATCTCAACTAATCTCTTTCAGACATAGTGAGAGGCAAGCCGGAGCCTAAAAAAGAGAAGGGGACCAAACCCCAGTCTAAACCTCAGCCCAAAGCCAATCCTAAGAAAACTTCAAACAGACGAAGCCCTTTGAAAAAAGAGAAGAACTGCGTAGTGGATGTCTCTCCTCCCGAGCCCGCTGAAAACCAGGTGGTGGCTCCGAGCGCTGAGACCGGGGGAAGTGAGGAGCCACCACTTGGCAGCAGCTGCAGCCCAGCACACAAAGTTTTTCAGAGGACGCTGAGCCCTGCAGATGTCCTGCACGTCCACAGTTATGCCAAAGGAGACTACGGAGAAGGAGAGGTGCTGCCCAAAGAGGAGAAGAGGAGTGAGGAGAGTGACCATGAACCGGAGGAGGACAACAGTTATGTTGGCAAAGCAGTGAGTGGATATACACTTAACACTGTAAGTTACCTATTTATAGACATAACTATGGTTATTTTTGCACTTTTGGCCATGTCATTCTAAGCTGTGTAATCTTCACACTGTTCTAAAAATCTTCTGCAGTCCTTGGTTCATGTGTTTTATCAAATTCATACATGAAGACTTGCAGTCATGGACTCTCTGCCTTTATGTAGTCTTACTCTCTACCTTTGCTTTTACAGTTTTGACTCATCAGGGATAGCTGCATTACATCACATTCCATGACCCAATAGGCTTTGTCCGTTAATTAAACATGAACAGTTATTTTAACTGACTAGTATTTCTGCTACCCTCTAATGTGGAGCCTTTGATGTCTGGTCATCTAGTGGTGAAGATTCCTGGTTTGGATGTACTTTAAAATCAACAGAATAGTTTATTATAGGAACAACACCCTAAAATCATTAATCTTGAGGAGGATGGATTTACCTGCATATGTGGTGCAAACACACTCGTGTGGTCTTTTGAAAATCTTATCCTAACAGTACCTCTTCCTCTCCAGCAGGTGGCAGAATTAATGGCAGGAGATGGAAAGCTAGGGACTGACCTCGGGCAGCTGCCAGGGCACCATCCCCTCATAAAAGATGGCATGAGTGATGAAGGTGTGTCTGAACAGAAACAATGCCTGTTTTCTGTGTCTCACTCAAAAGAGTCAAGATCAACTAGGTGATTAAGCCGATCTGGACTGTTAGGTTCTTCAACCCCAATTACAGAATTAGATTAGCCAAACTGGATTCAACAATTTGATCCAGGTAAAACCTTTAGCCCCATATGGAGACCGGGCTTGTCTCTAACATCCTCCCTCTTGTCATTTTTGTCTGAATGTGTTGTCTTTGCTTCTCCGTCCCTCAGAGACTCCAGAGGAGCCTCCCCCAGTGGAGGAAGGTGGTCTGGAGGGTGAGAACTGGGCCAAGCCTCTGGCTCACCTGTGGCAGAGCAGGCCACCCAACCTGAAGAAAGAGAGGGAGTACAACCAGCGCATGGGCTCTAAACCTCCGTACTGCTCCATCTGTTTGCTCTTCCACACATACCAGCAGGTAATCTACCCCAGAGCAGACCTACCCTTCATCAGTCATTCCACCAAGATACAAACCAGATGCTACACAGGTGTCATGGAGAACATATAAGTAATACAGTGTTCTGCTAATACGTTTTTGGTATGATAAAACTGTCATTTTTAACAGAAAGCCAGCGGTATGATACAAACACACAAGTGAGTTTTGCTAAAGGGGTTTAACGAGGGTGTGAATGAGGAACAAATCCAGTTGCATTATGGGAAGTTGAGGCTGCAGTGTTTTGAGAAATTGGCTCACACTATATGGACAAAAAGTTAGTAAAAATATATGTAAGAGTGACACTCATTAATCCAACATATTGGTGGAAGCATAATATTAAATGCTGGATTGTCCATTTAAATTTCATGTGACAGTGATTGTATTTGCCAGAATTGATCTACATTGATCAAATGAATGTGCTCACCACGAAGGCTCTTTATTTATGGTTGTTTTTGGGAATAGACTGACGATTTCACAGATTGGACACATTTTCGTTTAACACAAAATCTGTAAACATTGAAGTCTATATTTTCCACTTTTATAGAAACTGTGTTAACTCTTCTGCGTTTCCCTGACATGCACACAAGTGCTTTACAGAGCAAGAAACAAATTTAAAAGAGACATTTGCACATTAAAATGGTAAGAGGTTAAAAATGTTTACCAAGTTATAAAATTTACAATAAAAATTAAAAGTAAATAAGTTGGTTAAATAAAATAGAGGATCAGGTCCATGTGGTTTGAAACAGGTGGACATGTTTCTAAGAACAATACCAGCATGATCAAATTCACTGTTTAATGTTATTTAACAGGTTAATCTTTCACAGATTTTTTTTTTTTAACTTTTCATCATTGTGCATTGTATTTTCAGTGACTAATTTCCCTTAATACACATACATTATATGAAAATTAATCTTGAATACGCTTATAGATACTATCAGGTTTCCTGTCTAATACAAGGGCTGTACCTGAATTTGTGACTGTTTGGATTTTGTCTTATTGGATTTGTCATGATCAGGTGTGAATATGGCTCGACTCCAGAAATGGCATTTGTGACAGCCGTAGCTAATCAGGGAGTTATGGAGCATTATAACGTTCAGCAACTCTTAACAGTGTGTGTGTGTGTGTGTGTGTGTGTGTGTCAGACTGAGTGTGCGAACAGCGTCGACAGTCATGTCATGGTGGTTGGTGGGCGGATGCGGACCAAACCTCTGATCCCTGAGATGTGTTTCACCAACACCACAGAGGAAGACGCTGAATGTGAAGAGCAACCGGAAACTCCTCATCTGGAGGAAGATGGAACCAGCCTCCTCATCAGCTGCTCACAGTGCAGCGTTCGAGTTCATGCATGTGAGTGCACATACAATGTTCAAGTGGAAATATTGTTTTTAAATATGTAACCAGCCTTGTTTGACATATTTCCATTTAGTGCTTGATCAGGGGTTTTCCTACTGATGACCTTACACACATTGGGCCTCATTCACAAACAGTTTTGTATGTCTTTTGCACAAATGTGTGTTTAAATTTTGTTAGCACTAATCTGAGACTCAGTGATGTTTTCTTATCTGCATTTGTTGTACCCTGCAGATACATTTAGAATGAGCTCAGATCATGTGGTACACACAAATGATGTTTCAGGCTATTTTTTTTTTTTTTTATTTCACAGCTTTCTAAAACAGTGTGGACAAAAAATGCTCACAGAATTAAATAAACAATAAGAAATTAAAAACAAAATATGAAGCCAATATCTTTTATCTACTAAAAGGTCACCATTTCAATATTAGTTTTAACCAATAAAAAGCCCAAACAAAATAGGGAATATTTAATGCACAGTACTAATCATATCCTCAATTATTACCCATGTTATTAGGACAGAAATGTTTTATTTTCATAACTTTCCTTAAAGATTGTGACAGATCTTCAGCATTATACCAGTGACTCAAACTGTGTCTTTGTACATCCCAGCCTGTTACGGTGTGGATCCAACCAGAGTAAACAAGGAGTGGAAGTGTGCGCGCTGTAAGGCCAACGCCATGACCGAGGTCAGTGAATGTTTCTGGCTGGTTTTACACTATAGTGGCTCACTGGTATGTTTTGTTTCTTTTTTTTTTTTAAATTGCAGTAAACATGGGCAGCACGGTGGCGCAGTGGTTAGCACTGCTGCCTCACAGTTAGAATAACATCTGGTTTGGGTTCGATTCCACCTCTCCCTCTCTCTGTGTGGAGTTTGCATGTTCTCCCTGTGCTTGCGTGGGTTTCCTCTGGGTACTCCGGTTTCCTCCCACAGTCCAAAGACATGCACTTACTGGGGTTAGGTTAATTGGCTACACTAAATTGCCCATAGGTGTGACTGTGAGTGTGAAAGGCTGTTTGTCTCTCTGTGTTGGCCCTGCGACAGGTTGGCGACCTGTTCAGGGTGTACCGTGCCTCTCGCCCTATGACAGCTGGGATAGGCTCCAGCCCCTCTGCAACCCTGAACAGGATGAGCGGAAGTGAATGGATGGATGGATGGGTGGGTGGATAAATATGAATGTACAGTATAGGTGTGTACAGGTGAAGCAAGCAAAGGGTCACACATGGGTAAATGAATTAATATGTGAAACGCCGTGCTGAATTATCTTAAACCCCATGAATTAAGTAGATATGACAGATTATTTGACAGTGAACTATTTGCCACACTGAATCTTTGTTTTAAAATAAAAACAAGAACTTTGTTAGAAAAATGTCACTTTCTTACAACTTATACAGCAATCATTTGGTGCCCTTTGGGGTTATATTGAAAATATTATTTTCATAAAACAGTTACTTTAAATGCTACATCAACTTGTAAAATTAGCTTGCATCTTGCTCATTTTCTGATATGCACCACTGCATGAATCCAGGCTCAAGGGAGACTGCTTTGCATTCATCGAACTTAGACTGTTCTGCAGGGCTAACAGAGACAGATGACCATTGACACTGACACCTATGGGCAATATAGAGTGAGCAGTTAACCTAACTGCATGTCTTTGGACTGTGGGAGGTACCCAGAGGAAACATAGGGGGAGAACATGCAAACTCCACAAGGTGGAAATAAACCCAGGCCTTCTAGATGTCATTCTAGCTGTGAGGCAGCAGTGCTAACCACCACGCTGATGTTAACTTCCTGTTTATTGTCATTATTTTTGATGATATCTTCTTTCTGTACAGAATTGCTGCCTGTGTTCATTGAGGGGCGGAGCCTTGCAGAAAGCCAACAACAACAAGTAAGTCATTTAAGATGCATGAGTAAGTGAATGAGGTAATAGAGGAAGCTGTTTTAGGCAGATCTGCTCTTTGGTCATGTGGTGCATCCTGAGATAAAATTTAGTTTTTTAGATTTTTCTCTGTCTTTCAAAGAAAAACACACCAGGCAGCTAGGCCTCTTGCATCATTGAACTGCAACACAAGATCCTTTCTCATGAAGCCCACACAATAGTGACCTGGCCAAGGAGCCAGGTGGTGGGGAATTACAAAACTAGAAGGGCCGGGGCTAGCTGGTTAGCAGCAACTGGACTATTCTGGAGTAAATCAGGTGGGGATTTAATCAGTCTCTGAGCCAGTTAATTTAAATTAAAAAAAGGAAACCGTAAAATATTTTAATGTTTTGATATTTTTATTTCTGGCCATTATTATATCTGGATGGCCAGCAACAAAAGCCTGTGTGGGGAAATAGTTGAGGTATGATTCAGTAATGGAATTTAACTTCATCTGATGATGTGTATAAAATTCACTCCCCTGCCGTCTGATTCATTTTGCTGGATCTTTGCCTCGACAATTAGAACCATAAAAACAGTTGAGAAGAGCAAACACCACCTAAAATCCACGCAGCCTGTGGTCAGGTATGACCTCTGTGTGGGGATATGTTTGTTTGTTGCAGGTGGGTACATGTGCTGTGTGCAGTTGCTGTGCTGGAGGCGCGCTTTGTCAACATTACCGAAAGAAGTCCTGTGGACTTAAGTGGGATCCCTCTGCAGAGATTTAAACTGGTGAGTCCGCGCTTGTATGGAGAAGATAATTACAGGCTGAAAGCTGCTATTCAGAATGAAAGCTGCTATTCAGAATGAAAGCAGAGTCTCCAAGAAAAAAAAAAAAGTTTCCCAGCATGAACAAATATAATAATTTCTAAGAAAAGCAAGAGGAGGTGAAATCACTGGTGTTCTTATAGTTGACATGGTAGACTAAACACTTCCACTGCACAAATTGTATCAGTTTATTAGAAGAAACAGTGCCTACAAATTATTAGGATTTAATGTGACAAAATGTCATGGTGCGGGTAAATACAATTACGGTTATTTGGGATGGCAGAATAACTTGTAGCTTTGTTACCATTTGGCATTTCTTGACAGCAGAGGGAGTGAAGGTCCACTTCACTGTGCATTCTAGTGCACCTCCTTTTCCTACACTTCATACAGGAGTCTCTCAGGTTATAGAAAAGTTTGAAAGTCTAAAATTCAGAATTAAGGAAATTAAGATGTTAAAATGTCTTCGATTTCCTGTAAATCTGCTGAGGGCATTACACTTCCAGACAGTATGTCTCTTAAAATGATGGCACATAAGATAAATTTTGTATGTATTTGTGCTTTTATGCCACATACTCAGTGTCTTTTTATTACCAGTGATCACACCCATTTATTTTAGGATGTTATTATAGGGGACGCTAATTTTATGGCATAATTTTAAGCATCTCCTACTGTTACATTGGCAACTTCAAGGTAGCTTCTAGTAGCACAGGTGACAGTAGTGACAGTAGTAATGAAAATGTATGAAAAGAAGAGACAGGTGGGAGTTTATTGCCTTACTTTAATCTGAAAAACCCACACCGACTATCCCCTTCCCTCTTAAAAATGTAATTTAGTACACAAAAAGAATTTAACACAAATGTGCAACTTATCTCTGGGTATGCAGAAAAGCAGTGGGGACAGAGCATCTCTTCTTGGTAAATCCCACACTTAATGGGGACGTGGAGAACACCACTAGAGGCCAACTTCAAGCCAATTGCACAAGTAACCATCGAGTTCCTGATGAAGGCTCTTATCCTGTTGATCTTGTTGTTTTATAATACAGCTGATACAATCTGCTGTTTCACAATGGCCATCATCTGTTAAAAATGAGAAGTTAGTGCTTGAAGGTTTTTTTTTCTTAAAGCAGAGTTCAATGATTTGTTAGTGTTAAAGATTAACATCCATTTATTTTGCTGCTCTAGAAGATTATGTAGCACAGATGGATCCAGATAATTGTTTGCATTGATGCACAATAATCACCAGTTTTCTGACATATTTATCTAAAGGACTAAAACTAAATAACTTCAAACTGTTTAACATTTCCAACAGAAATGTTACTACTGTAAAAAACGGATGAAGAAGGCGTCCGGCTGCTGCGTGCAGTGCTCTCATGGCCGCTGCCCCACCGCCTACCACCCCACCTGTGCCCAGGCTGCTGGGGTACTGATGCAGCCAGATGAATGGCCCTTTGTTGTCCACGTTACCTGCTGTCGACACAAAGGTCCCACTCAGATCGAGGTAAAAAAACAACCAACCCCAAAACAACAACTTTTGTTATACTCCAGAGTTCCCCAAATATCTGATTCATCAAGCAGTTTGCAGTCATGGAAATGCATATT
>JASGAU010384027.1:7805-31908 GCA_030220045.1 Australoheros facetus
CCCCCCTGCTGGTCAAAACCTTTAATTGTCGTTTCAACTATTTGTGATGCTCTTTTGGCTGTTTTGCAACAGTGTCTGCATAAGAATAATCACTGCCAATAACAGAAATAAACACACCTTAATTTTGTGTGGTTCATTCATTCGTCTAAACAGTTTTTGATTAATGTGTGTGTGATGGTAATAGAAGTCTATCAATGTCAAAAAACTTTTCATGATTTGAGTCAGTGTTTAATTAAATCCAGCAGGGCATGAGATGTTTATGTTAAAACTGTTGCAGTGTTTTCAAAAGATGGGGCAGTGATTGTGCATTATGAATACTGGGGTGTTGGTGACTTTATTCTTTTATTAAATATTTTTTCCCCTGTGCTTGGACTCAGTTTCTCTTTTTTGGGAAATAACCTCTCCAGCTCTGGCGAAAACCCTTTCACATGGCAGTGAGAAGGCAGGAGTGCACAGTATCCCACAGCCAGCCTGTGCAGTCATGGCCAAATGCTTTGAGAATCACACAAGTGTTTTCACAAAGTTTGCTGCGTCAGTGTTTTTAGATCTTTTTGTCAAATGTTTCTATGGTATACTGTAGTTTAATGACAAGCATTTAGTATGTTTCAAAGGCTATATACGCACCTCTGCACGAGTGATACCCACAGATCAAGTGTTGTTGTACCCCAGTTGCTCAGCACACAACAAACACTTCACCTTGGAATGAAAAATAGAGAGAGAGAGAGTTGTGCATATTATAGTAGTAACACATTTCATTATTTACAGGCATATTATGTGTAACACCTTACTGGGAGAGATCAGCTCAAAGTGTTGCTATTCGGGGTAATCCCTCCACCTTTTAGGAGCTCCATGTAAACAAGCTCCTCCTCACGGCAAAATAATGAAACTGCAACACGAACACTAATATGCACATTTTGATTTTTGTCTCGATATGATGGATATAGACGGGTATGAAGGTGACAAATAAATATTTGACTGAAGAGCAAGTCTCGTCACTTGGTGGCCATCTTCAAACACATCGGGGTTTTTATTTGGGCAGTTATTTTGAAGCATTATCTAAACTTTAGTTTCAGTGGTCAACAGGGCAGAAGAAAGAAAAAAAAAAACCATATGGACAGAATCATGTGACACAGATGATTTTTTTTTGTTGTTCAAAAAGACGTTTGCTGAGGTTCCTCCAAACAAAAATAAGGTTTGGGGCAAAGTGAATACAACTTGAAGTTACATTACCATCTTTCTAGAAGCAATTCTCACCATTCTTAGACACCTGTAGGCTCCTATTTTGTTTTTGTTTTTTAATATATACACGTACTGGACACTTTAGATACACCTTGGTACTCCTGGGTTTGACCCCCTTTTGCCTTCAAAGGTACCTTAATTCTTCATGGCACAGATTCAAAAAGGTGCTGGAAACATTCCTCAGAGATTTTGGTCCATGTTGACATGATAGCATCACACAGTTGCTGCAGATTTCTCAGCTGCACATCAATCATGAGAATCTCCTGTTCCACCACCTCCCAAAGGTGATCTACTGTATTGGATTGAGATCTGGCGACTGTGGAGACCATCTACATAGTACATTTTTACATTCAAGAAACCAATTTGAGATCATTTGAGCTTTGTGACATGGTTTTCTGGCTGGAAGCAACCATCAGAAGATGGGTACAGCGTGGTCATAAAGGGATGGACGTGGTCAGCAACAATACTCAGGTAGGCTGTGGTGTTTAAATGATGCTCAGTTGGTACTAAAGTATAAACACTAAATACTTTAATAGGGTTATAATAATATGCAAAATTTTCTCAGAATTTATTGTCATAGTCTAAAATGCCATTGCAACCATTTGTGTCTGAACCAAAAACAACAGAAAAAGGTTTTGGTTTCGGTGAGTTTAGTTTTCATCTGTCTGCCACCCTTTATACCTAAACTCTAATAATGTACTGATTGATCACTGATAGATCATTTGAGTTTATGCCTCTTATGACAGCACATTTACCTTCCATAACATTTGTAACTTTTGCAATAAATACATTTTCACATAAAACGTGACAAATCTCTTTATCATAAGTACTAATCCATTCCTAACATTTACTAGTTACCAGCACACTCAACAATTAAAGATTTTAACAGCAAACAAATTCAAAGATAGTGATTATAAATCAGAAAAATATTCCATTACACATAGTACCCATAAATTACAGAATATAGGCGTAAAAAGCAAATGACAAAACATCCAGCCTTTACAAAGTGAAGTTAGTTTATGAGAACCACACCAAACTCTTTCCCTGATGTTTAAAAAACACCTTTATGGACTATCTGGGACAGATTATGGTGTACATTACTGTATACTGGCACAAAAATGAATAAAGTGGGATTTTATTGCCTTTTTTGAGTAATTAAAAATTTTTACACAGGTTTTATTATTAAGCAGGCCTTGGTTTTATATTATTATTATAAAGCATTGTTGTTATTGTTATTATGTTGTTATTATTGGAAGTACGGTAGTGGTGGTGATGGCAGTAGTAGCAATAAAAACATTATTATAGAAGCATTTTTATTATAAAACATTAAATAGCAAAAATTTCGCGTTTCGCGTTTTCGCTTTCTTTTTCGACACACCATTTCTGACCCTTCACGGACCCCGTAGCCTGCTCTCAGTCTCAATAACAACGTCCCGGCGGCGGAGAAACTACTTCGGCTCTGTGGGTAAAGCTTACCCCGGAGTCCTCGCCATGTGCCGGTGCTGACCTGATCTCGGTACCTCACCTGAACTGACATTTTACGCTGCACAATGGAGTACCTGTTCCAGGTGAAAATCGGCGCTCTGATCGGGCTGTTGCTCTTAACTCTTCTTTTTGGATTTATCCCTGCTCGAATCAGATGGTTCAGGGACACAAACGGGACAGGTTGGTACACATTAATATGGAAAAGGAATGGCATAAGCAGCTGTTAATAACAACAGTATGTGTGACTGCTACAGTCTCACTTTGAGAAACAGAGATTTATCCAATCTCAGCTTAACAATGAGGAACCGCTGAACAAATGAATCACATTAATCGGATTGTATTGTTTGTTTCTCAATGACACCCATGCCGAGCTAAACAGGAACGGTGACTAATTCTTGTCAGGTATTCCTGCCTGTTTTGGGATCTGCTGCCGTTTGCAGAAAAAGGCACAAACCTTAAATTGCCAGAAATTTAAATGAAGTTTGGTGCAACAGCTTCAGTTACTGGAGCTCAGTGGTTTCCCCATTGTAACGCTCGGTGGATCACATGATCTCCTAGTCGATAATGTTGTAAGTGCTTCTAACGGGTGATTATTTAACGGGTGATTATCTGGGGCCGGGAAACCATAAAAGTGTTGGAGAATAAAGGGTGGGCTTCACACACACGGAGCAAAAAAACCCTGTAAATGTTTTCACGTCTACATCTTCACTGGTTATTATTTCAAATACCACAGCAGTCACTGATATCAGCCTAAAGGGTTAATCTGTACAATCGAGTGACTTCAGTCACCTGATAGCTGTGAAGTCTGAAGGTTAAAGCCCTGAAGTCACATTTGTAGAACAGAAATAAAACAATTAAAATTAAATAAAGCTGTTAGGGAGGTGGGTGAACTTCACTTTCTTACAAGGAAGTGAAAGTATCATGAAATGCTCTTTTGAGTCATCTTTGTTCAGAAGCCTCCAGAGGCATGGTGTGTCACATGAGGATCCAATAATTCAAAGTTTAGAAGGAAATCCCGTGATTTAAAGTTTGACATGACCCATTAAGATTTATGCTTACTGGATATCAGTGGTTTCTATTGAATTATCACATGAAGACACTGAAAATTAGCAGTGATTTAAAAGAGCCTGACCAACACTGATTTAAAAATGATGACACTCTTCCTTTACTTGTACACAGTATGTTATAGATCAGTTCAACAGAGAAAATGACAGGTCAAAGTTGATTAATTTCGCAGCAGTAAATTTCAGAAACTGGTCAGTGGCATAACCGTAGAGACATGGATACCTCACACATCCTTTTCTCTATTATGTTCTGTTAAAAGAAATCAACATAGAAGCCAGTACAGCCAGTTCAGTTATATTACTGATAGGGGAATAATATTGATCTCTCCTGTGAAAGAGTGTTATAGCTGTTGTGCTGTAACACAACACAACTCCTCCCTCTGCAGGAGCTGTCATCCTTCTTCCAGCAGCTGATGCTCCCATTCGCGATCAAGGCCACAGTGTATAAAGAGGAAGTGGAGATGGGTAAACACGCTGGCTGGTTAAAAACAGTGTGATCTGTTTGTGTGTTGTTTAATGACTGCAGTGCACCCGTTTTGGTGGGTTTCGTTTCTTGCGATTTATATGTTACGTCCCTTGGATCAAGGAGTTTTCTTGCATATAATTATACAAAAAAATGAAAGAGGAAAAAAAAAATAGACATTTGGAATTGAAAGAAGAAGGAGTCAGAAGTCAGAGTCAACACAAATAATTAAGGGTGTTTATTTTAACAATATCACCCAAGTAATAACTAGAACTCAGAATAATCTTCAGCTTGCAGACACAGCACTTCCTGAGAGGAGAAAATAAAAGTATAAAGAAAGTCAAACAGCCTCAAAAACAGGCCTTCCTTTTGCCCTGTTTCTGTGGCAGGTCTCATCTACGAGCACTGGAGGGCCCACGTGGCTCGTTTCCAGTTAGTGACACTGGCAACGCCTGGGCCCAGTGTTCTTTAAAAGCCTTCAGAGCTCAGCTACCGGGTGGCTCTTGGTTTGGTTTTCTGCACTTCACAACAGTGCATACACCATTTCTTCACTCATGCACTCCGTGACTCTACTTATTGTTCTGACTGCACTGACTGCACACACTGTGGGTGGTTGAAGTCCTGTCCTTGTTTCCTTCATCTAAAATAAACAGTCTTTGTAATTGGCTTTTGTGTGTGCATCTCCCTTTTTGTCGTGGCCGTGCGGCCGAGTTTGTGACAAAGAGATTTGGTCTCAGTTGGATTTCCTGGTCATATAAAGCTAAATAAACCTGTAAAAAGCTGATATATGGGTCAGTTTATGTTGAAACTTTAAGGATGTTTTGTCTCTCCGTGTGTAGAAGCTCATCGCACATTTCTGAGTTTGATCAGCTGCTTCGCCGGCGGCGTTTTCCTGGCGGCATGCCTGCTCGACATCATTCCAGATTATCTGTCAGACATCAGCGCAGAGCTGGACGCTCAGAAGGTGGAGGTATGTCAGGACACTCGTAAACTCCACACATATAAGATATTATATTTACTGTGTATTGTCTGTCAACTTATTTTTCCTCATTAATATTTATTTTGTCTGAATTGCCCCGGTGTTTCAGGGCCCAGTGTCACTTAGTCAAAGTAGTACACGAGTGTTTGCTATAGTAGAAATTTGTATTATTCCTGCTGCTGCTGTTTCGTACTTCTATGGTAAATATCTGATCTTCGATGACTGAGAAGCTCTACTATTCTGCTGCCTGTGTTAAACATCTGTTCACTACTTCTTGACTTTACCAAACGGACCCTGCTAACTGTTTACTCTCTGTATCTGTATCAAACAGACCCCGTTTCCCCTTCCAGAGTTCATCATGGCTGCTGGTTTCTTCACTGTTCTCATACTGGAGAAGATTGTCCAGAACTTCCGGGTGATGAGAGGAATTCATGAGGAGAGGGCACCCCTTATACAAGACAATGGGCATGGGCACGGGGGACCCACAACCCGCGATCTGGAGGGCAGCGGCCATCACGTCCATGTGGACTTACAGGCTCACTCCTCCTTTCGTTCCTTCATGCTCTTCCTGTCTCTCTCACTCCATTCAGTGTTTGAAGGTTTAGCTATTGGCCTGCAGAGCACTGACTCGAAGGTAAGAAGACAAAGCACTTCGCCTGATGTTAGATCTGATCTGTTTTTTTTTATCCACACAGACTTTTAAAGGATTGTTATGACACGTCTCTCTTGCTTTGCTGTGTGTCCTGCATGCCCTTTAGCCACATTTGTTTGGGAAAGTGCTGTTCAGATGAGCTTGAAATCATATTCACAGAAAGCAAGTTTCAGTTCATAGCTTCAGAAAGCTTTGGCAGCAAAATGAGTCAGAATTGTTTCTTCTGCTCAAATGACAGCCCAAGCTGGCTTAGCAGGCAGGCTATCAGTCAAACTGAAGGCCAAAAGAGGAAGTGTTAGGGTTAAAAACTATCTACAGCAGACCAACAGTATCTGAAAGTCATGCCCTAAAGGAATAGTACAAAATCCAGCAAAGACCTGACACAGGACCTGAGAGATGCATTTGGCCCTTCAGCTGATCCATCTACTGTTCACTGAAGTCTCATCATAAATGGTCTCAGTGGAAGGGTGGCTGTCAAGAAGCCATTTATAAGGAAGGGAAACAGGGAGAAAAGGCTGAGGTATGCCAGATTAGATCCCAGACCTCAACATTATTGAAAGAAGACAGAACAAAAGGCAGCCAACATCCAAAGAAGAAAATGTCCTTCAAGAAGCCTGGAGGACTATTCCTGAAGACTACTTAAAGAAATGAGAAGAAAGCTGCCTCAGAGAGTTCAGGCTGTGCAAGAAAATATAAAGAAATAAGGGGCAGCTCAAGACTTTTACACAGTACTGTATAAATGCTGCACTTGAGTGGCTGGTGAATTTATGTTAGAACAAAGCCAAAAATGATGAGCTAAACATATAATAATGAAACAAATATCACACTATTGAAACATATGGCTTGAGTCCAGTTTACTGTAAGTGCATCAGCTTGTAATTTAGTACCAGATCCTGCTGTGGTTGAACTTCTCTCATTGATGCAGAAGTCAAGCCGTCAAGAGACACGAGTTTTCAGTTTGATGTTGCCCATACTGTACAGTATGCTTATTTAAAAATGGCTTTGCAGGTTTATTCCCAATCCAGGTGTAACTAATTACATACTCACTGTGTAACCCAATCAATATCTGAGCAATACTGAAAAATCCTCTATGGTTTCTTCATTGTAAGTTACAGCTGTTAGATGAAGTTAAAAAACATATAATTCATATAAAATGTCTTTATAGGTACTGGAGATCTGCATCGCTATTCTTGTTCATAAGAGCATCATCGTGTTCAGCCTGTCTGTGAAGCTGGTCCAGAGCGCGGTTCGCCCTTTGTGGGTTGCCGCTTACATCGTAGTGTTTGCCATGATGTCGCCTTTAGGCATCGCCATCGGCATCGGCGTGATGGAGGCTCAGCTAGCAGCTGGACCTCTGATCCAGGCCGTGCTGGAGGGGCTCGCTGCAGGCACGTTTGTTTACATCACTTTCCTGGAGATTCTCCCACATGAGCTGAATTCCCCTGGGAATCAGCTCCTCAAGGTGATCTTCATCCTGGTCGGCTTCACCATTATGGCAGCTTTGACGTTTTTGGGATGAAACTGACATTTCGTCACTGTCAGCTGCTGTCAGGGTATCGCGTGTATGCCACTCCCAGATGTTCAGGTCAATTTCCTAGAGAAAGACAAACTAGAAAGAATAATTTTTGCAGCTGCAAGGTTTCACTTATCTCTGGACTTTTCTTTTTTTTTGCAAAGGGAGCATGACAACATTTTTGGCGTTTTTATTGCTTTCAGTACTTTTATAACTAATAATTTTATTGTGGAGGTGTCCAGCTGCTTTTTTTTCTTGTTTTTTTCTATTTTCTTTTTTAATAATTTCTGTTTTGCATTGCTGTCTCTATGTAAAGAGGTACAGAGGATCAAAACATGAAGAATCATAAACTGATAATGACATAAATGCTATAAAATACATCAAATAGTATTAAAAATAAATATTAGGCTTTAATGATAATGTGGCATATCTCGATGTTTGATTTAATTTGCTTCTGTATTTACCTTTGTAGTAATTCACCTATATTCTTTTTATTTAATTTTCCATTTTTTTTAATGTGAGTGCGTCTATACTTTTACATATTTATCCTTTCAACCTGTTTATCGCCCCCTCCACCCTTCAACGGAATAATTAATTTTCATTTATTTATGCATTGATGCTTCATTATGCATTTTCAGGGGGAGAGGGGGTTGGGGGCGGGTGCTGTGTAAGAGAGCATGTTTTTTAAAAATAAGTACGTTCATAACAAAACGGAAAATTCACTGGCAATGTAAATTTTAAAAGAGTTGTTAATACAAAGGTAAAGAATTACAGATGCAAATTAAACGTAGAGTACCAGTTGAATGTTTGTCCAAACTTATGACTGGACTGTCACATTTTATAAATGCTTAATGCTTATTTGTTCTGTTTTTGATTTTGTCAGTTTCGGTCCTCCATAAAGATGAAGTACTTACAGCAGCACAGTCTATGTCTTTGTCTAATTTATCACTGACCTTATTTTGAAATGTGCAGGACGAACCTGCCTCGGACCTCTCGGGATGCGTACGTAACCACTGGAAAGGGCAGTGTTCCCAATATATATTTTTCAGTTAATTCAGTCATGTGGGTGCCTCCAGAGCTTTAATGTTTATAAATCATGTGTCACAAAGTCAAAGGGGAAGTTTGTTCTTTTTTTTTGCCAAAATGCACAGACTGTTTCTTCACTTTTGTACTTGCTGTTCTTTACTGTGGGCTCAGCTGGGTAGCTGGCCTTTGTAAACTGCTCTTTAATAGGTACGTAAATGAGTATTTTCACTGATCTTGGTTTGTAAATGTTATTTCATTGCTTTTAGTAAGTGCTTACAGATTGTTTTTAATTTTAGCTTGCTGTTATTTCTCATTACTGAAAGGATAGTGCATCACTACTGTTTTAAAGCGTTACAGGTCTAGTATACAGTACCATGTTTTAGCCTGTTTTACACTCCAAGTAAACCACGGACTGTTTTATTTTATTTTATTTTTTGTCTTTACAGCACTGAAGTAGCGCTCTTCTATCATGTGATAGATTGCCCCCTCATATGGGGAAAAAGCAGGAAGTAGAAATTTGTGGCGTGTTTGGCATGAAAAGGGCACTGTCATCAAAAAAAAGTGTTAATGACATGAAATGTCACATGGCTCACCCTTTTTTTTTTTTTTTTTTAAATGTCACCTTTGAATACCCAAAGGAATAAAAGCCACTCCTCTTCTTAATTTCACAATATCACCCATTTTGCACTATAAGCTGAACAAATCATTGGAAAACCTCAACTATCTTTTTACAAGCAAACTACATGGATATTTTGTGCCTTATGGTCGTTGTATTTATGAGAAACATGACTGTGTTTTGTTCATCTATTCAGAGTAAAAAGGAACTAAAAATAAGTGGGGGTGCCGGCTCTTTCTTTGTTGTTTACAAAGGTGCTGTTAAATCATCTCACTGTCTGCTGTCACTCACACTTGATGTCATCTCACTGTCGATTGACCTAAAAATAAGACCACACTTCATTGTGCCTCAGCTTCAAATCAGGCACTGCAATACACCTACCAAATTTAAAGTACGCTGGATAGATCTGACACACATACAGAGAGTCCTTTGTTTATTACTGAGATGGGAGTTCTTAAAAGAGGAAGACCACAGCAGAGGTTCATGGATGTAGTGAAGGAGGACATGCAGAGGGTTAGGGTGAGATGGAGGCTGATGATATCCTGTGGATATGCATGAAGGAAGCACCTGAAAGAAGAATAATTTGTATTTATATAGTTATTTATTTAATTGCATTTTTTTTGGGGGGGGGGCATTTGGCATCAGATCGCTGGGGCCACTCGGTGGGAGTGTTGGTCCTCTGCCTAATAGCCTCTCCTAGTAAGGACAGTATGTTACAGAGGCAAAAATAAAATACCATTAGTAATAACCTGTAGGAGTACCAGTGCAGCATTTTGAGAGGGTATTGGCATACTGGCTCACTGGAGTTCTTTTTTTCACTTTATTAGTAACCCTTGCACTTTTCTAAAATAAGTAATAAATATTGCATCTGTTTGGGGAAATTTTCTTGTTTTGAGTTACTGAAAAACTCAACTCCCTGTTTAATTTTAGTTTGGAAGCAGTTTAGATTTGTACATCTTCAGTTCCTAAAATCTTTATTATCTTATGGATTGGTTGGTCGTTGGTAACCTCTGGGGGTGTCCTGTGGAGTCTGACAGCAGGATTTTGACAGAGGCTCCTCTGGGTCATGGAGGCTTCAGTGAGCTACTTGCTGTGTAATGGGGTGCATTGTCCTCCGCTGTTAGGGAGTGACATCTATATTGTAAGGGTCTACAAAGTAACAAAGGGTCTGCCAAAATTAATACACTTAACAAACTTAACGAATGAACTTAACTGTATCCAAAGACAAAAAAAACAAAAAACATAACCACGTCTGATGTGATAAATGGAGCTCTGGTTATCCCTAGATTGTCTCTTTAAGGGAATAGGAGCTTATTGAAAACCAAAAAATAATTAATGAAAGCCTCTGATAGAGCAACAATGACACAGTAAGTCTGCCAGTTCTGGGTGACAGAGGCCTCAGTGTGTGCAGGAGGAAGACCCAGCAGGGCATCAAGCTTTGGACGCAGTGGACGGCTCCTCTGTTTACCCACACCTCATTAACCTCTTCTCAGCAATGGCACTGAATTCTCCCATTTGTCTCAGACATGATGCAGATTACATCCTTAGTATGGATAAGATCTGTTTTTTCATGCTGCGATGGCATGATTTATTCTTGGGAAGCACAATGTCACAAACCACGTAAAAAATAGTTTATAAGCCTTTATAATTGCACAGAATCAAATCATTTTTATGAATGCACAACTTGTTTCAATTATTTTGGTCCAAAAGTTGAGATGAGATGGGAAGATTTAGGAGATGGATAGTTTAGCTTGTGCAGACTTGGAGCAACCAGGATTTAAGAGCGTGTTCATTTGTCATCTTAGGTGCAAATCTTTTTAACTCTGAAGAGACCCAGATGTACTGTTTTTTGAGTCTTTATTCTGAATCAGGGTGTCAGATTTATTTTTAGCTTATGGGCTGCAAACAAATGTTAAAAAAATATGCCTTCCTTCATTGCAAATTTTACACTCCTCAAAGCCATCAAGTGGGCCTGATTGGACAGTTGTAGAGAACTACGGTTCTGTATGCTCTAAGATTTCTTCCCTCACCGTTCTACCTTTGACTCTGACACTGAACCAGCAGGAAGCACTCAGAGAGCTCATTTTTAGTCCTGTGGACCGAGTGTCATTCGTTGTCATCCCTGATGCGCTCCGTGCCATCCAGAAATTACATAAAAACCGTTCAGAGGATTTCTCTCAAATTTTGTAGAAACATTTTTTAGGGTCAGAGAGGAAAAGTTAAGCTTGGTGTTCTAACTGAATATCTGGGAGCCCCACAGGGCCCCGACAGGATAAAACTAGCGAATTTGCACACATTTTGCTCAATTGCAGAAATATTATTATTGGTAATATTAATATCTTGAATATGAACATAGATTAATTCAGCTTGAATCATTTTTTGTACTCTCAATGGCCCCCAAACATCAAATATGTTGATTTTTATACAAATACATTTATTACAAGTAAACTGTATGACAATTGTTTCTGTGACCTTGTATGAACTTTCTCATGCGTGTTAATATATTCTGTAATAATAGATTCACTAAGTTTGATTCGCTATAGGCCCACCATGATTCACTGATTCTCAATTGCTGAGAAAAAAAAAATCGTGTCCTCTGATCTTAAAAAAAAGTTCACCACTTTATCATCTTAACAACTGTGCTGCTTGCTGTTCCTATCACTCTCCATCAGCTTACTGGAACTATGAATGTCCACAGGGCTCCAGGGTCTCCGTGACCCTATTTTTAAAGAAAGTGGTCTGGTTCTTCAACAAAATTTAAAGACTTACCCCTTTGCCCATAATCTGCCTCTCCACTCCACCAACAGCCATTAAATTCTACTGGATAGTTATAATCTGTCTGTAGATGTAACCTGTCTTAAAAGAAAATGAGGAAAGAGCAAAAGAATGAGAAATAAACACTGACGGCTGACAGTCTTTAAAAGCAAAAAGGGAACACAAAAAAGTCTGCAAGCAGATCTAAATTTTAATATTAGAAAAAGGCAATCAGATTAAACACAAAATACTTTTTTTTTAAAAATTTGTTAAGGGTAAGAAAGCTATCCAAACCTATGCTAAAAAGTAACAAACCCACTTGTTAAATAATGAATTAACTGTGATAAACCGCATTTTTTTGGAAAGCTGAGTTCAATTTCACCAGCCACACCCGGGCCTGATTACTGCCAGACCTGCTGAACCAAGAAATTACTTAAACAGAAACTGTCTGACAAAGTGAAGCACGGTAAGTGTTAGAAATATGAAGAAAACTAAAGAATCAGGAAGGGGATAAATATGTCTTCACAGCAGCGTATACATCAATACTCATAAATTTTTATATGTGTGGTGGAAAAAATAAGTTGAGCTCTGAAACCAAACTGATTTTATGATGATTTATTGAAAGTAAAGCGTTTAACCTTTGCAAAGGGGTCAATACAGCACGAGCAGTCTTCGCATCCACATTGACCAAAGAGTAAAAGAGAAAATAGTTCCTTTATAGTCATTGTGTTGATACCATCCTCTTCCGTTATCTGTGGGGAGTTCAGTTTCCCACTACCATGTAGCACCTGCATGATAAAAGAGTGCGTCATGGCCTTGGACGCAGCTTACAGTCAAGTTGTTTTCCCGTCTTCGCACACTGGTCTTTGTGCTAGAAAATTACAATTACATTCCAAAGAAGTTCACTGAGATTATTTGAGCTGAAAAACAAATTTTCTATTACAATATGTACAGAAACATGTACATACATAAGCTACATGGTGACGTTTTTAGCTAAATGCTGATGTCTGTATACTCTCCTGGTTACACAAATAACTAGTTTTAAGAAATACTAAGCAGTACACATAAAGTAAACTGCCATACTGTTCATTTTGACTGGATGATGGCACTAAGATGATGACATATTGAGTTTTTTTTTTTTTTTCATGAACTCACAAAAAAGTGAACATGAACATCCAGGTATCAAATTTCAAGATATTTTGCTCAAAACTACAAATGCCCAGTGGCACTAAAGTCACCACAGGTAGTGAGATCCATTCATTATTCAGCTAGAATGAAAAACCTTCAAAAGAAAATCAAAACATAAGACATAAATAATAAAAGCAAGTGATGGCTTCTCAGTTCCTGCAATTAACAAGTGGCAGAGAAGCCAGTTTGTCTGATGTTGTGCAGTCATGGATAAGTAATCCATAATCTGGGACCCAAAACAAATGATCCCCTCTGAGGAGGATTGCAAAGAATGTGCAAAGAGGAATGTCTAATGTGTGAGTGCTGCTTCTGAGGCCGTCATCTCTCTCATGTGACATTTTCACAGGCACACAAGTCCCACCTTTCATGTCCCAGGTGCTGGGTTAACAGTGCATGTGACAGCAGAGACAAAGTACTGTGCATATACATAGCATACTGAGAGAATGTGGAAATAATCATTGTAATAACTGTAATGTAATGTTGTGGAGAGTAGAGCTCCCTGTGAACAAACCTACGTTCAGTCCAGGGTACGGTGGTCAAGATGGCCAAAAAAAAAAGAAAAGAAAAACACTTTGTTTTATTTGTGTTTTTTTTCTGAATGAAAGTGTTTATAATAGAAAAATCTGTTTTCTAAAATATTCCCCTTTTTATGTTTTTATGCTTATTTCAGGGGCAGTGCAGTCATGCAGTGGTTAGCATCGTCTCCTCAAAGCAGGAAAGTCCTGGGTTTGAATCCACGCAGGGCTTTTCTATGTGGAGCTTGTCTGCTCTTCCTGTGCCTGTGTGGGCTCGCTCTGGGTTCCCCGGGTTCCTCCCATAGTCCAGAGACATGCATGTTAGGTTAGTTGGTGACCCTAGATTGCCCATAGGTGTGAATGTGCGTGTGAATGATTGTCTCCCTCTCTGTGTTGGCTCTGTAATACACCCTGAACCTGTCCAGGGTGTACCCCGCCATGACAGCCCCAGCCCCCACAACCCTGAACTGGGTAAGTGGAAGAAAATGGAAAGAAAATTTGGTGTTAAAAAAATTGCTGTAATTTTGTGAATTTTTAGATTTCTTTATAATTTGCATGTTTTTATTTTGATGTATTAATCTGTATTTTATCCATTGTTTGTTTTGTTATTGCATCTTAGGACCACCGTATAACCAAAATGAGAAACATGTGCTACACGCATCTTCTCCACCATCCCAGCTCACCCTTTGCATCATGCAGATTAGCCACCTGTTTGTAATCCACTGTGTCATTTTAATCCAACTTTGAGTGACGTTTTTTGTTTTCAGTAACTCCTCCCCTCCCGGTCCTCTCTGTCCCCGCTGTCTCCTCTGCCACTCTCTGTAGGACTCTCATCCTGTCTGCTTGAGGTAAGGTTGCTCCACTCTGTAGCTAAATCAGCCCATTTCAGATAGGGATGGGCAAATGATAGCTTAGTACTGTGTGTGTATAGGTATCATATAGTGTAGTGAATAAAAATAATTGGTTAAAATATTTTTTCTGGATGTTGAATAAAAGACATCTCGCTTTCACTTTAAATAATAAACCTATCATAGTTTAAATTAAGAGTTTTGCATATTTAGTTTCTTCTGCTGCATTTGTAATTAGGCTTGTAATTTTGCACTCTAAACACTCTCACTGAAGAGGAACTTCAGTATCTGTGTCATGATGCTTGGTTAAAAGGCTATAAATTAACTATAATATCACTATTTGGCTTTAGAACATACAGAATTAGAAATATTTGGGCAAACATATATTTTTTAAAAATGTTTTAATTTGAAAAATAGTTTAAGTCAGGCTGCTCATTTGAAGGGATTGCTCCCTTTGGATGTTCTAATATATTATATGTCATATATCATTAACTGGGAAAAAAAAAAAAAAGGTCTGCACAGTCTCTTCACGGTGTAATGTGCTCATGCTCTGTTTGTGCCAATTCTTCTTTCTCCACAGTTAGTGTGGCTGCTGTGAGACGCTGCAACCATGGCTGCTGTAAGTTCAGCTTCTCTGCAACAATTCAGAGCGCCTGAGTGTCACTTTGTTTATGCCGCTTAGGTCTGTTTCTGGCCTCAGTTCAGCGGTTCAGTGCTTCGGGCCCAGACTAAAAGTATTAGCGCTTGGAGGTTTGACTGTCAGCACATGATGCTGCTTAGCATTGTTATGGTGCCAGTAGATGCTGGTTCTGGGATGGGCCCTTAAGCTGGGTTTTTTTTTTTTAAGAAATGGCTTTAGAAGCAGATTAACCAGACATTCACTGGCACACATGGTTTGGGCTCCGGAGGTCTGGAGGGCACACTTTTATTATTATTATTCAAAACCTACTAAAGCCTAAAACAACGAGGTAAAAGACAAACACTGAAGGAGGATTTTTAACGTAGATCTTTCATCATGCAGACTGGAACTTTTCGTATGGTATCAGAGGAGGAGCAAGCAATGAGGTCAAAGCTGGAGCATTTGACGGTGAAGGATCACGGGCCGGTGTTTGGGCCGTGCCACAAACTGCCTGGCCACACTGTACAAAAGGTAAAATAATCGTATTATTTAATGGCAGCAAACACAGATGAGTTCTGATCAAAACGTTCAAGACAAATCCAAAAAGATGTGATACTGATATTGTCTGGATAGCTCAGTGTTTTCCCAGTTCAGACAATAATGTTGTTCTGAAAAAGAGCATATCTCATGTAGTCATTTATTTTACCCTTCCAGGCGAAGGATGAGTTGAATGAGACAGATGAGAGACGGGCGTCATCACTGAAGGACCTGCGGGCCTTGATGAAAGAGAGGGCAGTGGATGGAGATGACCTGGCCAAGCTGATCCTCGAGCGCTTCTGGGACAAACCTGACTCTCTGCTGCTGCGCTTCCTCAGAGCTCGCAAGTTCGATGTTAACAGAGCCCATGAGCTCATGAAAGGTGAGCAGCAGAGATTTCCACCTGTTAAATAGAATTTTATAGGAAGTATTTTTATTTCATTCTGTAGAGAGACATTTTGGCACCCATGCGCTTCAGTAATTGAGGGTGAGACCTCTTTTGTGCTCCTTGTTTGCATGAATCCGGTCCATCGCTGAGACAGGGAGGCATGTGTTCATTAATTGGGAGCTTTGAGATGCCTCTGAGTGAGCTGACAAAGCTCTCCTTTGTGTGTCCAAATGGGACAGCAAGTTTGCTTTACTTGTGAACTCTCCATGTTCTGCTGGGAACGTCACTGGGCCTGTGACGAATGTGCAGCTCTAGGTGACGGGGTGAGATTAAAAAGAGCAGTTTGACATTAGTATAAGACCTGCCCTGCACACACAAATCTTTTAACCTTTTTTCAATCAGTGACCCCCAAAAATTCTGTTTCCTGATCAAAAATGGTTCAAATGATCCCCATTTACTATCCTAATATAGGCCATATAATAAACCATTAAACCCTGAGCTGATTTTAACCCTAACTCAAGTGCTGCCATAAGTCTGAATGCAATCTTAGCCATATATCAAACCCCCGACCCTGAATTTACTGCGCTACATTTACACAGCACTAACAAAACCCTTTTCTGTTCTCCCCATATCTTACCTTTGTTATTGGAATATGTGGTCCTCACAAAGACAGAACAAACACATGCACATCTATGAATATAGAAGAAGAGCTTGTTTCCTGAGAGAGGGGAATGTGAATTGTTGTGTAGGGTTAATTGCTCCAGACTGAATTCATGCACATGCAGATAAACTCTCTCACACACACATTTACTGTGGGTTAATTGGTGCCTTGGTATGAAGAGGCCTAGGGATGCACTGTAGCTGCACTGAGACAGTGGTGTCATTGTGTGGGTGCATGAGCGACCTGCAGTGAGTGGTTTGTGCTCTGCACACAGTGGTTTTGTGGATTATTAGTGCTCAGTGAGAGCTGTGGTCCTCCAGGTTATGTGCGCTTCAGGAAGGAGTATCCTGAGCTGTTTGAGAACCTGACCCCTGAGGCGGTGCGCAGCACCATCGAAGCGGGATACCCTGTGGTTCTGCCCAGCAGAGACAAGTACGGCCGCGTGGTCCTGCTCTTTAACATCGACAGCTGGGACCTGGAGGAGATCACCTTTGATGAGGTAGCCGTAAAGTAACCCCACACAGAGCGCAGCTGCAGCTCGTTTTTCCAAAGCACCCTGTGAAGCATCTGTCCTTTTGTGTGCAAACAGGTATTGAGAGCATACTGTGTGATCCTGGAGAAGCTGCTTGAGAATGATGAGACCCAGATCAATGGATTTGTCCTGATTGAGAATTTCAAAGGCTTCACAATGCAGCATGCCTCGGGAATTAAGCCGGCTGAGCTCAAGAAGATGGTGGACATGCTGCAGGTCAGAACAGATTGAGAATGAAAGCTGATGTGGAGCCACAGAATTACTTTCTTTCTCCTTTTTTTAAGTCTTTGGCTGTTTTGCGTCTTTTTCTGCAGGACTCGTTCCCGGCCCGTTTCAAGGCAGTTCACGTTATTCACCAGCCCTGGTACTTCACCACTACTTACAATGTGGTTAAACCCTTCATGAAGAGCAAGCTGTTGGAGAGGGTATGGATAGGGACACAGACAGCTGCTCTTTATCTGACACTTTAAGCTGAGCTACATACCTTCTAAATGCTGATTCTAACTTTCCTCAGGTCTTTGTTCATGGTGATGAACTGGACAGCTACCTCAAAGAATTCGATGCCGATATCCTGCCTTCAGACTTTGATGGAAATGCCCCAGTGGCTGACTACCAGGCCATCGCCACCAAGCTTTTCGGCTCTGAAGACACCGCTCTCTGAAGAAACAGTCCCCCATTTCAAACCCAAGCGTAGTCTCTTTCACCTGAGGTGCTTCTTATGTGATCAGATATGTGGTCTGCTTTGAAGCTAGGTTTTTAACTTCTTTTTTTTTTTTTTTAATTCAGGCAGTAAATAGAAGTAGAGAGAATAACTGATAGTAAGCACTCGTTACTTTACACTGACATGCACTGACAGTCCTCTCCCGTGTCTCATGTATGAGTGGAGGAAGAATGAGAGAGCTGGTCAAGATCACGATCAGACCGAGTTGTGTTCGGTGTACTTCGCCTTATAAAATCAGTCCACGGCACACACAGCAGCCTCGCGCCTACGACCTGCTCAACCCGTGATGCAGATTCAGTGTAGCAAAGTCTCAAAGGTAAATTTAAGATTTGTATCCAGAGGGAAACTAATAAGAGATAAGGCTGCATTAGATGATCGTTTTTAGGAGAAAAGGGCCTCCTGATTCAGTGTCTTCATTAGAAACAGTTGCCTTGCTGTCTTGATGGCCTTGTTTCAACATCTGCATGCATCATGTGAAGTGTGACACTCAGATGCCTGATGTTCCAAGAAGGTGCATTCTGCAGGTTGCACTGGATTAAAAAACGTTTAATAAAATCATTTTTTGTCTTTTTTTTCATGAAGCACCATTTATAATTTTATCATAAAGCAGGTTTAAGTCATTAATTCACGAGTATATTTAAAATAATGGAGATTTAAATTAGAGCCTTACAGATACACTGTAGGACCAATACTGCTCGGATCAACTGATTCCAAACATAACAGGGACATTGCAGACCACCCTCTGGGGGAGAAACTACATAAGATCAACATTCATGTAGGGAGTTTCTCTCATTTCCTTTACTTTTAAAATTTTCATGTATTGGCTGTTATAAATACCAATATCAACAGACTGGCAACCAGCCGGCTGATAATCAGTCCGGCTCTAGTTTAAATGCAGTCTCTGACTTATCTTACCGCCTACAGATTTCTGTCTTGGTAAAGCAACACTCCGAGCTGTCCGAGGATTCTAAGTTTGGAATTCTCGTCAGACGTTTTGACACAACCTGCTCTTAAAGTGTACTTTATGTCTAGTCTCATATCCCTTTCAGGAACTGCACACTACTGCAGTAGTAAAATGCACTGCATTTAAATTACAGCTGAGAAACAGAGACCCACAGATGCCCTTATAGTGAGCAGCATTTTCACCAACTGTTCTGCCTCTAGACCCCATTTACAAAATATTAGAAAATATAAAAAGGAATGAGCAGCCAATTAGGAATTACAGCACTTAAAATGTGTTTTGTCAAACTGAAGAAAGGGTCATACAGTATGTGTAAATCGAGGGGGGTTAACTGACAACGACCTGTAAGATATAAACGTATTAATAAGCTTCTTCTTCATCATATTTTCAAAGATCTAAATAGAAAATAAAGGAAATCATTTTTCTTTTGAGAAAATAATTTATTTTGGAACACAATATGCACGTCTCCTCACATAATTAGTTCACACACACCACTGGTATTTCTTCAACAAAAAACACCCAGTGTTCAGTATCAGAGTACATATGCTGTGTAACTATGTGCACCCCCTCTAGTTGTCCCAACACACCCCCTTAGCCTTCATTCAGCAAAACTGTAAACACAAAATTAAAGCTGTATAATGATAACTGCAGGTTAGCGCACTGAGGGCTCCCATCCATTTGCCTGGTACGGATAGTCACGGATTCCACTGATTAAAAATATTTTTAGAATAAAACAATCGCGAGCAAAGTTTAGTCCAATCCAAGTTTTTTTTTTCTTTCTGGGTTTTGTGGACATTTAAATTTGCTCGAGATATTTTAGCCATTTCGTTTCCAAGCAATTAAACATGAGCCCATAATCTTGATGTTTGAAGCACTGAGGTTAGGATAAATACAGAGGAACACAATCTGCTATCAATACAGTAAAATAACATTTCAGATCCCACATCATTGAGAAAATTATTCTAATGCATATGACATGTTTTGGTCTAATACACTTTGACACCATTTACTGCCACATTAGTGTTGAAATAATAAGAGAATCCCTTTTGTTTGGTTATTGCCTTTATTTTTCATCCCTGGTCCCTCAGATATTCTAATATACACCATCTTCATAGAGATATTTTGCATTACCGTGAACAAAATTTGGTTTTTGTCAATCAGAGGTGGTGATATGACACAGTATATGCCTACTGCATGTTTACCTAACACTCACGCTCTGCTGAATTTACACAAGCAGATAACACAAATCATCATAACAATACAAAATACAAAAACAAACAAAAAATATCCCCAAATAATTAACTAGAAAAAATACATCTAAATAATACATCCAAACTTGCATTTTTGTGCAAAGTTGGGGAGAGGCAAAAATATTGTTTAAAAAAAAAAAAAAAAAAAGAACACAGATGGCTCTTACTGCAGAAACTGGGTTTTTGCTGGCGTCATCAAAATCGAGCCAGAAAAAACCCAAAACACACCCGATTCCCCCCGTACACATATTTTTAAATGAGAGCTGTGGACTATGTGAACCGTGAACTCTTATCGGACTGTGGGTGGATGACAGGATGTTTGCCATGAAGACTGGCAGTTGTAGTTAGGTTTCCCTGACGACAGATGGCAACAGTGACTTGTTGTTTGAGCAATGCTGGTTGAAGACCGCTCGAGGCAAAAAAAAGAAAGAAGGTGTTGGCAGGCCGGCTGAAACACCAAACACGATTATGTCACCAATCACATTAAAGACAGTTTCATTTCCAACACTGTTAGAAAATATAATGTTTCAATTTTTTTGAAGGCAGGCTGATGACCTCCTGCCACAGCGCGTCTCATTTTATCTTACAGTACATTAAAACAGCTTCAATGAGGCAAATGAAGGGGAAAACTGGTGTCAGACTGGTGCTTGGTGTTGGCAGATGCCCTGAGTTAAAGGAGATGAAGTTAGATTAGAACTCCCTTTTTTCACATTAGCCAAGCCAGCATTGGTGAGATTAATACCTGGATGTGATAGTATTTGCTCAGAATACTTAAAGTTTAAGGCAGTTATACCTCAGGAAACAATGGATTTCTACATATTGTAATAATGAAATTCCCCAGGAGCCAAAGAGCAACAGACCACAGCACTTTAAATAGTACTACTGATAGCCGAGCAACTATTTCTAAAGTCAAAAAACTTTTGTGACTGCATACATTTATTCTTAACCTATAATATTTAATTCTTATTATTTGATATCATTACTTTACATGTTTCTATTGACATTCAGTACTGTTATACCCTGATATGGCAAACCTTCTGGCGCTCAAATCAACACGTCTACTTATCAAATACTATCAACCAGGTATTACGACACACAAACCGCGGCCTAAGCAGCCTAACAAAATGCACTGCTGTCAATCACTTAATTATTTCAAACCACCCATGCGTCTCATCACAGTGTTCAGTTACAGGTTTTAGATTAGATTACACATTTCTTGGCTGGACTTTTGCCTTGGAAGAAGCTTCCTTAGAGCCCTTACAACAAGGTTTGAATTCAAATCAGGGTTTTCAAAAGTCCACAGGTCCCAGTCTTGCAGTATGATTTCAACACAAAAATGTTTGTGATCATTTTTTCAGCAGTTCGTGCTGCAACACCCTTTACTCCCAGCGCAGTCAAGAAAACGGGAAAAAGATTTTCCCGGTAAAGTCTCTGAAGTACAAATATTCCCTACTATTAAAATCCATCTTCTTTCTTGCATGCAGCATTCTCCATCTACTATTACAATTAAACAAACATTTTACAAACAAGCGACTAAAATAAATATTGGTTTCGCTTTGGTATCTTCAGCCCTCCTACTCATCAAACCTCACAGCTCAGATTACTACAAATGAAAATCTGCTTCACACTGCTGAACTTTCCCTTTGTAGCACCATGCTGGCCAATCAGGAGGCTAAAATTTTCAACATTTCAAAACCGCATAATCATCCACTGGAAAATGCAAAATTGCACTAAGATGTTTGCACCAAACTAGGTGGGTGTGTGAGCCTCAGTGCAGTGGCAGTGGGTCTGTTATGTGTGCAATAAGAGAAGGATATCAGAGTCTTAGCTGGACCTGCAGCTGATCAAAGGCAACAGAAAGAGTAAGAGGGCTCAAAGACACCGACGACAGACAACATGGGGAACATTTGAGTCATCTAACTTTCCGTTATCATCCTCGCTCCCTTCATTAAGTCTCCATACCTGCACTTTGACAAATAAGGGAGAAAAGAGGGAAAATATTGTGGTGTGCAGGGTGTAAAGTGCTGGAATCAAAGTGACAGAATACAACTGTGGGAATGTACATGGATTGTTGATCCCTGGTCATGTCTGCTAAGCACTGAAAACTTTAGAGTGCCAACACATGTGCAGGAGGATGTTATGAGCTGGAAACAATGCGTACCATCCTACCTTAATACTTAATATTTCGCCAGTACATCTAATACAAATGGCAACGCACTGAAAAGAGCAGACAATATTAGGGCCAAAGCACTAAGAACAAAGAATTTAAACCAGACCAACCAAAGACCACCATTATGGGTCTTTACCTCTGGATCTACACAGGCTCACACAGACACACTCACAGGTGGCGTGAGCAACACACACACGTACACACACTAAACGGGCAGGGTTGGTTAAGACAGCAGACTAGGCTATATTGCCTTGGCGGTGATAAGCAGTGAGCTTCTCACAGGTGCAATAAATGGGCACCGACTGCAGTAGTTCTTCTCTGATGTAATACGAGGCTTCTTGTGTGCTCTTGTTTCTCACCGGATAACTCTAATGTGGCGTTCTTGCTTTCCTTTAAATGACAGCTTGACTTCATCACCTGCCACATTGGGTCAATGGCTCACTTAGCCAAGCGTCATTATTGTGTAGATGTAAAGAACCAAAATGCTTCTGCTCCGACTCCTCAACGCGGAAAAGAGCATGAAGGCAGTTAGTTCGTTTTGTATGTTCACATACTGTAAGGTGACTGTGGTTATAAAGGAGGGCTGGGAAATGTGGGCTAGAACTGGTGAGCAGCACCAGAGGAGAAGGCAGAGAAAAGAGATCAGTTTAAAGTGTCTCCTCAGTGCAGTGTGGGGATAGTGGTGTTGGATAGGATAAGAGGTGAAAGGGTAATGAACAAATGTAAGAGATACAAAGGTTTACGCTTTCTCCTCCAAGCAGGAGCCCTCACTCAGGTGGCTGCTTTGGCATGGTGGTTTCTGTTTCTCCCACTGACAAATGGCATTGGCGTAACCCACGATCACTTTGTCCATCCAGGTGAGAGGCTGGGGGAAGAGCACCGCACCCTCAAAGAAACCCAGGTGGCCTCCGTGAAGTGTCAGGGCAAAGATCACATTCGGCTTCTTTGCTGGAGGAGGACACAGCACACAGTAATTAGCACTTTGTACTCTGAACAGCGTGTAATCATCAGCATCTGAAAACCAACACTGGACACATGCCCAAAAATGGGCTTACCAGGGATTGGAAAGGGTGTGTTTGCATACTCAAGCAGATAACAGTGTGACTATTTGTCTGATGGTTAGTAGAAAAACTGGCACTTCAGTAAATGGAAGAAAACAAAACAACCTTTCAACCTAGAGGCCATCATGAAAAATTGAATTGTATAATTATAACTTGAGACAGGTTTGCCTTGACTGACAGGACTCACAGGTTGTCACCCAGTCTTTTACTGCTTGGTTGCCACAATAGAACCAAACGTATGTGGACATGCCTCTGCAATACATCAGTGTTGTTAGATCAGCTTCAATGTGCTAAGGTTTAGTTCACACTTTGGTGCTCTAAACCTTTTCATACAGATGCTCGCAGTGCACGAAAAATACAATAAAAACAATCTCATTCACACAGCTCACTCTCTCCTTACACACATTCATACCCGTAAATATAGAGAACATTGTAAACATTTAGCATGTGCAATTTACGTTGTTATTTTAAAAAGGTGCAGTTTTTGCAATATAAAAACTATAGAAAATATAAAATATATAAACAAGAAATTGAAGTAAAGGTGAAAATCCTGTGTATGCCATTTCATAAATTAAATAGGTAATTTTTGATATGCAAGTGTCCCAAGCATTAACAGTTCAGTAGTGTTCAGTTGTTCATGAGAATAATGGAAGTTGGAAAAAAGCTTCTCTGTAGCCTGGTCGTTCGGGTCAGCTTTACACCGATGGTCCTCTCTGCAGACTTGATAATACGCTGCAGTCTCTTTTTTGTGATTTTTGGCCACAGCGGAGAGTGACAGTGGAGAGAGACAGGAAATGGGGGAAAGATACAGGGGAAGACACGCGGGCAAATCGGCGACGGGCCGGGAGGGGCGGGTTCGCG
>JASGAU010384031.1:0-12400 GCA_030220045.1 Australoheros facetus
ATTATTGTAGGGTCTTTACCCACAATACAAAACACCTTGAGGCGACTGTTTGTTGTGATTTGGCGCTATATAAATAAAATTGAATTGAATTGAATTGAATGAATAATGTAACCTCGGTACTTAATTACAGTACTTAATATACTTAACAGTAAAAGGACTCTCTTGCTCTCTCATATGACGGCTTTGTTCTCAGCTATTTTTTCCCTGATAAAATAAAATTATCCAGAGGCAAAGATCATAAAACAAAAGTGCAAATTTCTGCCGTCATGAAAATATCTTGGTTAGAAACACTCTTCAGAGATGTTAGTACAGCTACTAACCAGGGACACTTTACCAGATGGGCTCATTATTTTTATCCACTTCCACCTGCCAGCAATCAGTCACCGTAATGAATCCCAGAGCTTTTCCAATCATGTCTAGAAAATGACACAGTATTTAACATCCTATTTGGTAACTGGTGAGGGGCAACGCATGCAGACCCCCCTGGATTAATCCTGTAAAAACCAAGGGAGTGAATTTCCTCTCTCTCTCCACCTCTAAACCAACTGACACTAACTAATTGACTTGCAGTACGGCTTAATAATACTAAAAGCAGGAAGAGCCATCTAGCCGACTCATTACATAGGCCTAATCCTTTATAGTTAATTAACTTTTTTTTCCTGTGTGTCAAACAAGGGGAAATTTAGAATGCTGTCAAGGGTGGCAGTCTCTCTTACTTCTATATCCACCTGCAAAATTTGAATGGAACATTTTAATGCCAATGTTGGCACAGAAATGTACGAATGAGCTAAATCCAGTGTTCAATAGTGTGCTGACATATTTACTTGCTGGAACAGCATTAAGTTGATTCTCATGTTCAGAAATTCATAACACAGTTGCTTGCAGCGATCCAGCTAGGGCATTTTACAAATAAATGAACAGTGTGCGTGGGTGGGCGGGTGTTCCAGCGTGGGAGGTTTTGCACTGTGGCTTTTCTTATGTCTTTGAATGTTGTGCATTCATGGCTATATTTTTGACTGGTGAAAATCCCACAGATTTGACTCACATGAATGGGCCTGCTGCAGACATATGTGGACGCTGTTTGCTGATGCATGGTAAAGAGGACAGTGTAAAACTGTATCTCATAAATGAAGAGGAAATGAAAATGTTTCTATTGAAGGTGCAGGATGCTCAGATTTGAATTTGAACTTTTAATCCGGCTCGTCATGGTGCAGCTTTTTTAGCAGTTCTGTCAGTCCTGGTAAGCTTTTAAAAATAAGAGTATACTAATAATGGCATCCTTCAAATTTATATCATACATCAAAACTAAAAGTTTAAGAACTGATAAATCAGTGTCATAGTAACTGCTACCTTTACTGTTGTGTATTCGCCACCAAGGTCAAAACTCATGACTGAGGAAGGAGCCACTGGTGGTGTGGGAAAAGCTTGATGCCGCAACTAAATAACATTACATGTAGGCCACAAATAAGAACAGTATTATGTATTTATTTTGTTATTTATTCATTTTTTAGGGACAAGTACAGAAAAACAGTGATGAGTGCAGAGGTCTGTCCAATGAGTCCCATGATGCATATTTAAAGAATGGCAGGTTTTGTGTCATATTTTGTGCTATAAACTGCATTTCCACCAAAGTCCTTACAACCTAGACCCCAGGTATAGTGTTTAAAAAGGTTTAAATAAAAGCTTTGTGAAGATTCTGTAAATTCATGTGTTTGTCACACACATAAGCGTGACAAAATAAAACAATGAAGGCCTTAATAATTTTTTAAGGTGATTCTAACTGCAGACTCTGATTTCTAATGGATTTTTTTTTCCTCTACAAGAATACTCAAGGTCTCAAATTTTTTAATGCCTTTATTATTTTTTCTGTAGCTACATGTTTTTGTGTTAGAGTACAATAAATGGAAATATGAAGGAAACTAGTTTACAGGCTTTTAACCACTTAACATTGCTAGTTACCTGTTAGACTTGGTGTTAGGTTCAAAGCTGCTCCTTTATAGAAAAATGTTACATATAGAATTCCCAAATGGAAATCTTATAAGAGTAGTTCAAATGCATAAGAAATCTGATATGAAAGGAACTATGATTGTTTAAATGCAACCCTAACCCTAACATTAACAGCAACAGTGGTTCACTGTGGGCACAGTAAGGTTAAAAATAAGTTGCCTGGTTGTTGGGGGAAAAACTGACACTTAACCAATCAACCGTGTTTATCGCTGAAATTTCATGCCAAAAGTACCAGTAGTTTGGATGAATATTTTCAAGGTCAACATTTGGATTATGCTTTGGTCCTTTGGTTCCCATCAAATATAACTTCTGCAAATGAAAATGTTAATGAATACTTTCAAAAGCTCCTAATGCTTCAAATATTCTACCAGTTGTCATGGTTTCACAGAAAGTCAAACAAATAAGTAAACCCCAGTTGAAGTAATTATTTCTCTGTATTATTATTATTTCTCTGGATTATTTGTGCAATAATTTTAGTCCTCTAAGTTGAATGATATTTTTTTGGATTGTTTCGCAATTCAGTCCAATCACAATACTTAGAACATTCAAATAACCATATAGCTCAGAGTTAAAAGATAATGGTGCTTCTATCATCTTTCAGACACACAAATCATGCAAATAGAACACTTACGTCCTGCCTTTGGTTGCATGTTCATATCAGAACTTACACATTTCTCTTTCTTGCCTTCCAGGCCATGGAACCAAAGGGGTGTTTGAGCTACTGGCAGGCTGGAGGAGAACCAGGGAAAACCTGCCCTTCAAGGAACGAGTTGCAGACGCTTTTGCTGATGTGATGGTGTGCTACACTATGACCAGCTCGCTCTACATCATCACTTTTGGCATGGGAGCAAGCCCTTTTACTAACATTGAGTCAGTAAAAATCTTCTGCCAGAGCATGTGTGTGGCCATCCTGGTCAACTACTTCTATGTTTTCTCTTTTTACGGCTCCTGTCTGGTGTTTGCCGGACAGCTTGAGCAGAACCGCTACCACAGTATCTTCTGCTGTAAAATCCCCTCAGTGGAGTACCTGGACCGCCAGCCCACATGGTTTAAAACCATGATGAGTGACGGCCATGACTTATCCACGCACCACGATAGTGTACCATACCAGAATCACTTCATCCAGCACTTCCTGCGAGAGCACTACACAGAATGGATTACCAACACCTATGTCAAACCCTTTGTGGTCATTTTGTATCTGATTTATGCTTCTTTCTCATTCATGGGATGTTTACAAATCAGTGATGGATCAAATATTGTGAACCTGTTGGCGAGTAACTCCCCGAGTGTTTCATACGCTCTGACCCAGCAGAAATACTTTAGTAACTACAGTCCAGTGATTGGGTTTTATATTTATGAACCCATCGAGTACTGGAACTCCACAGTGCAGGAGCACTTGAAGACTTTGAGTCATGGTTTCAACAAGATTTCTTGGATGGACAACTTTTTCCACTACCTGCGGGTAGTGAATGTGAGTGCATCAACTAAGACTGACTTCATCACCATTCTTAAGGGTTCCTTCCTACGCAGCCCAGAGTACCAGCACTTCACAGAGGACATCATATTTTCCAAGAACCGTGAGACGGACGAATACGACATTATTGCCTCAAGGATGTACTTGGTAGCGCGGACCACTGAGAAGAAGCGGGAGGAGGTGGTGGAGCTTTTGGAAAAGCTTCGTCCCTTGATGTTGATCAACAGCATCAAATTCATTGCCTTCAATCCAACGTTTGTGTTCATGGACCGGTACAGCTCCTCTGTCATCTCCCCCATTCTGACTTCAGGCTTCAGCGTACTCACCATCCTCATCCTCACTTTCTTCCTGGTCATCAACCCCTTGGGAAACTTTTGGCTCATCCTCACAGTTACATCCGTGGAGCTGGGTGTTTTGGGTTTGATGACTCTCTGGAATGTCGGCATGGACAGCATCTCAATCCTGTGCCTTATTTATACCCTCAACTTTGCCATGGATCACTGTGCACCACACCTGTACACTTTTGTGCTGGCCACCGAGCACACTAGGACACAGTGCATCAAGTTGGCACTGGAGGAGCATGGGGCTGCCATCCTGCAGAACACATCCTGCTTTGTGATTGGGATCATGCCCCTAGTGTTTGTGCCTTCCAATCTGACCTACACACTGTTCAAGTGCTCCCTCCTCACTGCGGGCTGCACTGTGCTGCACTGCTTTGTCATTTTGCCTGTCTTCCTGACCTTCTTCCCGCCGTCCAAAAAGAGACACAAGAAAAAGAAGCGGGCCAAGCGGAAAGAGCGGGAGAGGGAGCGGGAAAGAGAAAGGGAAAGAGAAAGGGAGGAGATAGAGTGCATTGAAGTCAGGGAGAATCCGGATCATGTGACAAACGTCTGAATAGTTTGTAAGTATAGCAGTCAATAGTTGTGCTGGATGCTGAGGCACCTCTTAAGGTGCAGGGGAACCTGACATGTCTCCTGAGGAGTGAGAGGTCGTCACTCCTAGCCAATAGCAGCTAAGCTGGCCAGAATCGAGTGCAGCCCTACGGGTCAGTCATGTAGTCCTTCAAACTGGACAGTGTATCTCATTTGCACAAAGTACAACATGCTCATTCTAAGGCTCTTTTCCAACTTTTTGGTATATAAAAACAAGTTAGTTACCAGAACACATGCTTGCTCAATCTGTAAGTAAATCCTAAACACACAGTATGTTAGTCCATTTAAATATTAGCAATTCTGTGTTTGTCTCCTGCAGCCCTCTTCTCAAAAGGATTGAGGATCATAGCAGTCTGTTAAGCCAAGGACACTCAGACAAGTTGGTAAAAGCAGCTAGTGTAAAGAGTGTACAAGAGTGTACAAATTAAAACTGTGCAAACAACGACTGTGCACACACATAACTCCTCACACCTTGATAAAGGTGAAAAGAAACAAAACCAAATTGTGTGGAAAGAGAGAAACAGTGGGCTAAAAGCACACTGCATGCTTTTCTGTATCATAAATAACCGAACAGCTGAACTGGGCAGATGGCATACACTGTGTCCATTATGAAGAATTATCTTGCACCTTGCAGCGTGTGATTAGAACTGTCAAGGTTTAAATAAGCAGGAGGCAAATATTTCTGCTTTAATTCAGAGGTCGTATCAGGTCTTAGGCAACGGCAGAAAGAACTGCAGTGGGCTGCAGCATATGACGAGGAAGTGATAAGTGACAGTCGTGCAGCAGTGTTTGAAAAGGCAGTAAGCCTGATTCTTAGAGTACGACTTAACTAAATCCTAAACTGCTTTTGAACCCAAGCAGTAAAACCAAAAGTAAAGTGTGCTTCTGTGGCTTGAAATGTTGAACTTCCTAGCAGAAAGTGTACAAAGTTTTGGTGAGTGTGTGAATGTCCCTGGAATGCACTTACAAAAGATTACTGTCACTGAAATTGGAAGGTTTGAATGTGATTTAGTACAGCATTAGTGCCAAACAGTGTACAGAAAAATTTCTTGGAGAGATTTCTATCAAAGACAAAAAGTCTTGCGGGATTGAGCATTCACATGAATCGAACATAAATCATGGGTTATTTGAGCTTTTTTAAAGGATTTCTGGTTGATGTTGTCTAGGTTTGTGATGCAAATTTTAGCACAGGCTTTAGATTAAATAGCAAAACAATATTTGTAGAGTATACTGTCAATGTGAAACAAAGAGAAAAGAATCTAAGTAAAACCCACAACCTCCAGCTCTTGTTGCACAAGTAGGAAAACAGAAATCAGGAAAGCATCCTGGGTTATTTACAGGGAAAGTTGAAGAAACCCTTAATGAGTGATTCCATCTACTGTGGGTACAGAAGGTAGCGGACAACAGTTAGCACAGGAAGTGACAACACTTTGATTCTGTATTGGAAACACTGTAAAAGTGAGGGTGCAGACCATTTCTGCTGCCTGCAATGTTGAAACTGGTCTTGTCTATATAGTATTAGTGTATTTTTCCCTAATCCTTTATATAACATTCCATCAAAATTTTGAGTTGTCCTCTGCAAATACCCTTTTCAAAATTCACTTTTAGAAGTGCAAAATGGCTGCCGTCTCCCCAGAAGGTAAACAGAATTATCTACGTCTGCCAAGGTCCGATAAGAATCTCTGTTGCAGCCCCAAAACAAACACACCCAAGGTCAGCAGCCCTGATAGATACCAATCGCATTCTGACCTCTGGCAGGCAGGTCTTAGCTGGTGGCATGTGATAGAGAGGCCCCATATGTGGCTGATTAAAAGCCAATCAATACCTTCTTAGGGGACTGGCTGCTCCTTACAGGGCTGTCATTGAGGGGACACTGTTGTTTCTTTCTTTGTGCTGCCATCAAGAAACTGACTCGCATAGTGAAAGTAATCGGACAACTGGGGGGTGAGAATGTTCATTTGGACATTTAGATGTTTGACAAATGAGTGCATACATCCATGTGATGAGTCACTTGCTATCAAAAACACTATTAAAATCATTTCTTGTATAAATCAGTGAACAAAAGATAGACAAGTGTGGAAAGGAAACTTCCACCTGTCTTACTTTACTGTGAACACACTTGAAGTTGTGGTATCGAAAAATTCATGTTGAATTCTGATATTTTAACCTTCATTAACCAGACCCTACTAAGAGATGAGGAGTTTTGTGCAAGCTACCTGCTGCAGCAGCTGCAGTGTTATGTAAAAGCCATGGTATGTATGTATAGCAAGAAGGCATGAAATGCTGAAAGATATACAAATGAAATGGGAAAGAAATGCAAATCCTAAATAATTTACTTCCCAGAATGGACTGTGTTTGCATGGCACTGTATTGTATGTATGCATGTATTTAATTTTTCTCGATGAAGACGATGTATTTTTTTTAAATATTATTTTGCTACGCTGTAGTGACTTATGTTTGTTGTTTGGATGCATATTCTGTAACACCATGTGCTGCAAAAGAACAAAACGAGTCATATTTGTTTCAAAACAAAAGCCAGAGGATATTTCACATGTAACATAGCTGTAAAATAGTCTTTTCTATATTTTCTAAGAAAATATCTAATATAGAAAGATTTTTAATGACTGGATTTTCTTAAAAAACAAACAACAAAAAAAAGAATAAAAAAGGGAAAAAAGTCAAACAAAGTAGGCCAGTAATAAACAGTGGAATGTTACCAGTATACTAGATCGTATTTCTTGCACACTGCAGTGTCAGTGTTGATGATTCACGTTTTTATATGGGCAACTGTGGCCACCATTTTATTGTTTATGTCTTGATTCCATTAAAATCTTTACTTGGCACTCACATTTAAGGAAATCAAATGCTATCTAACAGCCCTTTGTCAGTCTTCGGAACAATCCGGCTTTGTAATGACTTACTTTGAAAAGAAAATGTAGATTAGAAATTTACGGAATACAATGGGAACAATGTTGTGATTAACATCTATTATAGTTTTCTACATGAGAATTCAAGCTTAGCAGCAAAGACATAAATATTTAGCTTAACTCTTCTGGAACTATTAGTGTCCTGTTACTGTATGGAACTGCCTGAAGAGCTCATGTCTGTATCCTAACCACATCCAATGCTTTTTGGCTTTTTTGTAATGAGTTTAATGCTGAGTGCCCTCTGATTCAGATAAAGTCTGCTCAAAAGGCATACTAAGATATTAATAGAAATGAGTCTCCTATGAGAACATCCAGAGTCTTTACAACGGAATGCTGTAACAGCATGGAATATCTGATACTTAAAATCTATCTTGATAATTAGGTTTTCTTTTGAAAAAATGAGCCCTGCATTGTTTTCTTATTGTCAAAAAAACCATTGAAAACCCTAAAGCAACAGTCTATGACTTTCTTACCCTGTCTGGTTCCCATTCTCAGCGGGAACCAAGCCCACTGAATATAGGTTCACTAAAGAAAAGGCAAAATAATGGCCTGAACTTTTTTACATTTGCAAGGTCACAGACGACCTGTAAATGCTTGCTAAATTGACAAAAATTATAAAAACTATTACTTAAAACTAGTACTGTATATGGCTAAAAAAAACCTAACCCCATTTGTGGCAGACCATATAGGGTTAGATTGTACTTTAGTTGATGTTACCGTTTGACCTTCCATTTATTGCAGTATAAGATCTCCATTTGCTCAAATAGGTGGAAATTCCATTTAGGGAAAGATGCGAGGTATTGCCAGCAACTTGGTGAGTGTAGAAGGTTGACCCTCTGAGGTCTAAGTCATCATCAGTGATGGAATATGTCATTTTTGTCTTTTAAAACACTGTTTTCCCAATCCTGGGAATCAAGGAACCAAAAAAACTATAAAAGTAAATAATTCTCACTCTTACACGATCTTGGAAGCGGTGGAGATGAGCTTTCTACAATGGGTGCCTGGCTTCCCTTAGCGATCGGGTGAAGAGTGCAGTCATTTGAGAGGGGCTCAGAGTAGAGCCACTACTCCACATCGAAAGGAGCCAGCTGAGGTGGTTCGGGCATCTGACTAGGATGTCTCCTGGACGCCTCATTGGGGGAGGTGTTCCGGGCATGTCCTACTGGGAGGAAGCCCCAGGCAGACACAGCACACACTGAAGAGATTATATCTCGACTGGCCGGGCAACGCCTCGGTGTTCCACGGGATAAGCAGGCGGAGATGGCTGGGGAGAGGAAGGTCTGGGTTTCTCTGCCTAGGCTGCTGCCACCATGACCTGGATCTGGATAAGCAGAAGAAAATGGATAGATGGATGGATAAGTCTGACTTACTCACACCAAAAACTATTTACAATTTTTTCCAAAAAAGTAATTTTTGCTTGTTCCCTGACTCCCAGGGTTAAGGGACAAGCCAATGATGACTTGGACCTCAAAGGATTAATGTGTAGCTCACTCATGATTTTAATAGTTTCTGGACATCAGCTGAGCTTAGTGGCACAGAAGAAATAAACGAATTAGTGCTTGAATACAGTATGTGCATTATGTATGATTATTGTTTTGGTTTTCATTGGGTTTGTTGACAAAAGACACAGAACTTTGTTAGCCTTAGTCTATATAAATACATGGGAAATTCTCTTGAAGTTAATGCACACACTGATTACATGTGCCTTTGCACAAATAGTTAATTTTACTAATTTGATTCAAATTTATTCTTTACCATAATTTTTTTTTTTAAGTAGTGTTGTGCATTTTCTAATCTTCACATCAGTGTCACTGAATCTATTCTATAAGCTTGTGCTATATGGTGTGTTTTTGTCCATGCTGTTGTTTACGTGATACTGTGACATTACAGCAAAATATCAAAATGACATATTGGCTTCAAATAATTTATGTTACATGAGTACAATGCATGAAAGGAAGTCAAAAAGGAAAAAGAAAACCGTGACAAAAAACTTTGATAGGGTATTTTAAGAGTCAGCATTTCGGCAGGTAGATGAGTGTACTGTAAATCTCATGGAATCCTTTGACCATGCACCAGCACGTTTTCAGTTTCTACAACCAGGGACAGCACAATATTTCCACAACACAGGGCAATAACTCTGCTTGTTGAATTATCTACATGGCGAATGTGTTTCAACCACAGCCTCAGAGGAAAAATTGCTATTTTATTGTAAGTCATCGATCTTGTATGCCAAGTAGCTAAGTCACAAAAATAGGGTCTTCTTGCCCCCATTCATCAAATCTGGTATTTAATAGCTTCACATTTTATGTTAAACTTCCACAATGTGCAGGAGCTCAAATGAAAGTGGTTATTTTTGTAAGCCAGGGCCCCTAGAGTTTCTTTTTGTGAAGCATCTATCTATCTATCTATCTATCTATCTATCTATCTATCTATCTATCTATCTATCTATCTATCTATCTATCTATGTCAGCGTATGTCAGTAACTATAGGTTTGTGTTGCTATCTGAAAGTTATTTTTTTGCTACTGTTTCCCCGTCTATGCCCATACAGTGCTATCCAGTTGAGGGTGTAAAACTTGTTTAAGATACCTAGAACAAGAACTATATCGAGTAGAATAATGTGCAACTCTAGTACAAGTAAACTTGGCTGATTGTTAGAGTTAATATAAATGTGCATACAAAGGATTCTGGTTACTTTTTTACCAAAGTCTGAGCCTTATATACTGTGTCTTAAAAGGCAATACCAGTCAATTTAAGAAAGCGCACATAGACTGTGCGATCACGATGTTGGCAAAATCAGCTCCCCCTCAAATCACAGACTATTTTGATTTTTTATTCTGTGTAAGACTTATAGTAAGAGAACTGACTGCTAAAACAAAATTCTGTGAGCAGCTACAATTACAGAATAAATGTAAATACTGAAAGTTAAAAGTTAAAGGATCTTATGACCAATTTTTCAAGTCAGTAAACTGACTCAGTCATTTCAGTTATACAGCAAGTGCTAACTCTAGCGAACATTAGCTAGACTCATTTGTAAGAGCAAGAAAATGCTATTTGGTTTTAAGAAGTTGCATAGTCTTTAACCGTGTGAGGTCTATGTCTTCATCATTAGTGATGACTGTCAACATATAAATTATGCTATCAGAGCATCTAATTTTTGATTTTGTTAATTATTCTTCCAAGTCTCGGTAATCAGGGTACAAAAAATGATAATAATCATTCAATAGTGTTATGTTTAGAGTTAAGGTACAAAGCTAGGACTGGGGTCATCACTTATGATGACTTCATAGGGAAACATTACTTCTTGAAAGACAATGTATTTACTTAGACATTCTCGGCCAGCAAGAATCACTTTAGCTTTAGCAAGCACTTTAGCAAGAAACGTTGGATAATACTGAATTTTGAATGTTAAAATAACATAAGTAAAGGAAAAACTATTTTCGGTGTGCTGACTTGCAATGCCAAATATACTGTAAGATATGCTTTGAAATTATGCTAACATTAGCTACACTAGCTATGATAAATTATTCCAAAGAATGAAAGGCCAGACTGGAAAGACTGTATTCAACCAAGTATTTAGCTGATTTTGTCTATTTTAATGTTGCATTTATGAGGAAGGATGTAATTTTTCTATCCAAAATCTTGTTTCAAATGCTAGTTTGCTAATGTGAGGGTTAGAGGCACCCTCTAGCACAGTTAATGATAACTTTGTGCAGATTAAGTGAACTTTTAGTGATGTTTTATCATTGAAAAAGTAAAAATTCACCATTTGGGAGCAAAGTAATATTCTCACAACTATCTCTTAAGGTAAAGAGATGCATCCTAGTATGTTTCTTAAACTGGGTGGTATTTTCTTTCAAGTGTTATAAGCGCCTGTTAGCTTTGTAAATCTGTGCTCTTTACATAAGCGGTGGCATTGCCTTACATATATTTTCCAACATTTAAGTGCAGATGTTGATATCTTTAATGTGGAGTATTTTTCTCAGATTGTGACTGCATTTCATACATCTTTAGAACGAGGTGCAGTAAAGATACACTGTGATGAGATTGCAGTGCTGCCAACTGTTTTAGGCTGCTTGCGTGTGTTTTTGGTGAGTGAAAGTTTGACGTTGAATTTTAGAGTCCTGTTCGTTCTTCACTCTGAGTGAAATTGTATGAAAGCGGGGGAACATGCATGTAACAGTGGATTACAATCCCCTTGTTACCACCTGGAGTCACTGTTAAATCTGATTTTATGTAAATGCTAATGTCACCCAGATATTAGATCAGTGTACAGCTCTGCATGGTATGATATTATAGGCTAAACACATGCACATGTTTGGTGTATTCCTTGAAGAAGACCAGGAAATTACGAGCTCTAGCTTTGTGTAGTTTGTTTTACTGGTTGTCTTTTAGGTTTAGGCAGAGCTTTAATTCTGTTTTCCTAATTTATGCCTCATACCAAGCAGCAGGAAGATTTAACTTCACTTGACTGGAGTGACAGAGAGAGAAATCAAGGGAGAAAAAGAGTAAGAGGAAGGATGAGGAAAATGTTTGAGGGAGGGAGAGGTAGAAAAAAAAAAAGGATGCAGGCAAAACAGGTGGTAAGCTCTTATTTGAATTTGAGCAGCAGGAATGACGGGAAGTTTTCTGGTGAAGGAAGATGTTGTTTGAATCCAGGGTGATTGCGGCACTTTGAGAAATGTTCCTTTTCAGTCCTTTGCTGGAGTAATGAGTCTTACCAGCTTAGTTTACGTATAGCGCATCAGATGTTCCTGCCTGTGGCGATAAATGCAGATTTTGTTTGCTTCCGAGGAAACTGATTCTATCTTGCTAACATAGAGATCTTTGGAAGTTCTCTTTTCTGAGAAGAACATGGTATTACCATTACGTCAAATTTGGGAGCATTTTGAAAGAGGGCCTCAGCACAATGCATCAAAATAGCCACATAAATAGTTGTAGGTTTGCTTTAAAAGAGAAATGTTCTGTTGGGAGTAGGCACACAATGTGGTAGTGACTTAATTCTCAGTGCTTTCAACCAAAAACCTGAGGGTAGAATTCCATATGGGATTACATTTAATC
>JASGAU010384035.1:0-10957 GCA_030220045.1 Australoheros facetus
TTAATAAATGTTTAATTTTGTGAATGTGTATAATGACTAATTCAAGGGAACTGAAGAAAAAGCATTTACATTTTACACCCTTTATATTTTAGTTGACTAATTCGACTGTAGATTTAGTCGACTATATTCTTAGGATAATTTCGTCGACTAAAACTAGACTAAAACTAAAACTATTCAATGACTAAATTATGACTAAAACTAAATTACATTTTCGTCAAAAGACTATGACTAAAACTAAATCAAAATTTTCTGTCAAAATTAACACTGTTCCCAGGTACCCAAGTTCCCAAGTATGAGAAATTAAGCTGCTGTCAGTCCACCAAAAACTAACATTTGCTGCACAAAGTTTAAAAGTGCAAATATGAAATCAGGACGTCTCCCCCTTTTTCCTTCCAAAGACAAATGCAGAATCTATGAATAAGCAAACTTTCCAAAGTTTGTGTTCCAAAGATATACCTTTGGGAAAAAAAAAACCCCTCTACATCTTATCTACTAAACTGGAAAGCAGCCTTCGCCATTTGATTCTGAGGAAAAGGCACCAAAGATGATAATTGAAATCTTCATACCATGCTCTGTATCTCTATGATTGCACAAATGAGAGATTAAAGTGTGAGGAAAGAGAGTGGGCATGAGTGTGTTTGTTTTAGGTTCATTTAGCATGAAAACTGCAGGAGTGTTAACAGCTTTTATGTTCTCATGTTTGTGCTGCTGCGGTTTGGTCCTTATTTACTGCTCCACATCCCATTTTCTCTTAATGAACACACACACACACACACACACACACACACACACACACACACACACACACACACACACGTGAAGTCAGACTAGTACTAAAGTACTTTGAATGACTCGTTTCTGAAGCTTAGTCCAGGATTTCTTGATGGTTCTATAGAATCATTAGCTAAATTAGCTCATCTATCCTGTGTGGGTGCTCTGGATTTCACCATACCAATTTTGCTTATAAATATCATCAATTCTCCGACTAATGGTATTCCTAAGCCAATCAGCATCAATTAACCCAATATTTGGCCGCACATAAGAAAATCCCCAATTATTTATAATCTCTTTAACTTTTGAAATCCATCTTGATTTAAAGACATCCTTATCGTACATATCTTTAAGCAGTCTGAACATGGCATTGGAGAACTTTTTTTTCTTTACCATTAGTAAGATAGCCCAAAAAATGTATCATTCTTTTGTACACGAGTGCTTCAATGCTAAGTTGACCCAATTCTCCAAATGCCATACAATTTCGCTGCCAGCCGCAGCTCGTGAGGAGTCTATGCGCCGATTGCGGCCTAAGCCATGGCTTACACTAATATCCGCCTCTGTTATTTTAACTCCTATCTCACTGTTACTGTTAACCTTATTTCCACACACAGTCTAAAAGTGTTAGCTGTTAATCCAGTTAATTCATTGTGTGTTGGAAACTCTCATGGTGCCAAAAACATTTGAGTAAATTAAAAGCAAAATTTCTTCGGGCTTATTATTAGTAAATGTGTATTTCTGCCTTTCTAGACTCTTTGCAGCATGCTTATACAAGCTGATGAGGCGAAACCTGGAAGAACAAGTCCATCATTACTGTCAGACATGAATATCTGGAAAATGCCAATAACTTTGAAAGCTTATTGAAGCACAAAAAAAACATCAAGAGCAGTGATGAAAGAAGCCCTCATGAGGACTTTGAGGGAAGGAAGATTAATGGTGTTCACACCACGCATGAAGCCAACTTTCACAATACAGGTGCTGGATTGGTTTTTGGCCTATTTCACAACCTAGAAATAAAGGTGTTGATTTTAGTGTTTTAAGGGAGTCATCTCTGCTTTTTTTGCAGAGGACATGGTCTTTGTGGTTTCATCGATTGATGACCAAAGGGGCAATTTGCAACCAGGTATGAAGCGCCTGGATGTGAATTAGCACATCTAAGTCCAAGGGAGCCTGTCCTCCTTTACAAAATGACCTCACAGGCACGTTTGAAAATAAAATTGAGCGACTTCTAGCGGTCATAGATGAGAGGGCGGGTGAAAAATGTGCTTGTTTTTCTCCAGCAGATTACAGAGAAATAGGTAAATATGGATTTTCTCAGATTTCTGAAAAGTCTGTGGTGACTAAACGCCATAATGTGTCAGAGGAAAAGCTTAAATGTTAAATAAACAGACTGGTTCTTATATAATGCTTTTCTGCTGTATTTAATCTCGTTATACAATGAGCCTCATTCATACAAGCACATCAGCATCTTGGACAAGGATACTTTGGCATGCAGACTGGAGCAGATAGAGATTGAACCACCAACCTTTTGATTAGTAAGTGAACTGCTCTGCTGCCACATTACACACAGCAATGACATGCAAAGCCACATTAGAATTGCTCATTTTGGAACAAATGCCTCTTACTGTTGTTTGGATGGGAGGCCATGTTGTTCCGAGGCCACGTTATTCAGGTGGGAAAACGCAGAATGCTCTATACAATGAAAAACTCAGTCATTTGGAAGACCGCCAACAGGTCTAAGCAGGTTTTTTCTCTTTTTTTAATCTTCCAAGTTTGTGTCTGGGCTCAGAGATAGGCTGAGGTAATCAGTCATACAGGAGGAAGTCAGAGTAGAGCCGCTGCTCCTCCACATCAAAAGGAGCCATTTGAGGCGGTTTGTGCCTCTGACCAGGATACCTCCCAGGTGATTCAGGCATATATAATTGAGCGGAGACCCCGGGGCAGATCCAGAACACACCGGAGTGAATTCTCATGGATGGATGGATGGATGGGTGGATGGATCTGTCATAAATTAGGCAAACATGTATTTTACTCTCAAGCAGCAAAACCTTAGGAATGAAAAGCCTAAATGTTGTGAATGAAAGTGGAACTTTAGGGGCAGATTTTATTTTGCGTGCACCACAACATTACATATACAACCCTCACAGCAGGCGTGCACCATGATGGAGGAGNCCCCAGAATCAGCTGCTGTGACCCAGGAAGGTCAGAGGTCATCCAGGGAGGAAGCGAGAGAGCTAACAGACAGTAAGCTGTAACGTGTGTGTTTGTGTGTCAGAGGTCAGGAAGGTGATGAGAAAAGGAATGTAAAGTTTTCTTCTCCGCAGGTACCCAACGAGTAGTAGAAATGTCATTTTTCAACTCCATATTTTTAGTCTCCAGCTCTTCTACAGTAGATCAATATACACTGATAACAGTTCAAAATAATCCTTGTTTTTTTATACTACATTTGTGCACCGCTTCACAACTCGAGCTAAGCGCCTGAGATGACCATATTAAGGATATCCCCTCTCTATGACATCATACAGAGCCAAGAGCAAAAAGAGCTTTTTAAAACTGAGTGTTCAGAGCAGTTTGAGCTTTTGTCATAAACACATGTTTATACTCTGACCTCATTATTAAGAGAGGTTAAGAGACATAAAATGATCCATTCAAAATTAGTGAAGTACGAGCTCGCGGTTTCTTTTTTAAACGTAAACATACTTTCACAAATACACACTGAAAACATATGTTTGTATGAGCTTGTTCTTTTTAAGAATCAGTTATTTTATGCAACAAATGCAAATATTTCATCACTTTTTGTTGAACACAGACATTCTTGAAAATGAGAACGAGAAGGTCTAAAATTATTCTCGTTTCTTAGAACAAAATTTAAGGAGATGGTTGTTTATTTCATTACTAGTAGCACTAGTTTATTTAAACCCCAGAATCTGTGGTATATTGTTTCCTCACATTTCTCCGAGACTTTAATCTGCTGTAAGAGCAGAACAGCCATGCTGCGCTCGTCAGTGCTTTTATTGTGAAGGGTAAGGCCAGTATTTCAGGTTTCCTTCCCGCAGTCCCATTTAAATGCCATTTTCCCTTATTTGAATAAATACTGAAGCTGCCCTTACAAAGCATATACAGTTGCTTCCTCCTGCCATTGTATCTTGAACTTTAACCCTTTTGCTATTTGTATAAATGAAGCAGAGTATCTAAATCCAGTTAATAATTTAATTCCTAAATTTTCTACACAAAGGCACCTTTGTGTTTTGTTTTTTTTGCCTTATTCATATCTTTATGTGTGATAAGGCCCAGTGATGGGTACAACTGTAGTACTATGTGTAATTGTTCCTCCCATTTAGGTTCAAATCAGTTTGATGTTTGAAGGCTCAAAATGACGTGAAATAAAAACTCAGATGTCTCAAACCTAAAGTAACGAGCCTGTTTATAAAATGTGGGAGTACAGACATGTCTGTTAAAACGTAGGGAGTAAGAGTAAAAAGAAAAGTCAATACTCAAGTAAAAATGCTGTAAAATACTACAGTAAGGTGTGCTTTTGACTTCCTCCATGAAGTTTATGAGAAAATCATCTTTCTGAGAACACGAGGGTCTGAAGTGAAACGTGATGAGTTAGTTTATAGTGAGTGTTGGATTGTGCTCAGCTTACAATGTTTTCTGGTTGATTTCGAACTTTAAGACAAGTCTGATATTTTTCTCTCGTTTAAAAAAAAGAGTATATTCCTAATACTAACTGAGATACTAAATATGTAGAGCAGAATGAGTATTAGAATACACCTCTAAGTCTTTGGTTCTGTTATGGTGACGCATGTTCTCATCCTGGTTGTTCTGCAGACACTTCCTGCGTATCCCCGTGTTGGAACATCGATGTAAAGGCCACGTTAACATTCAGCTCCCTTTAAGTCTAAAACATATACGTTAGCGGTTTGGCAGGGCGGGGGGACTCCTGGTTTGTCAGCCAGGAGAGTGTGGTTCTCGTCCCACTGTGGCCTTTGTGTTTCACTTATTCATTTGTTTGACACACTCTTTGGGTGTGAGCAGGAGGAACTACTGGTAAAGTTTAGGAAAAGGTCATGGTCTGAGGTAAACCCTGATGGTGCCAAATGATGCGCTGGGAGCAACAGAGTTGAGGCAAAAACAACAAAGGACGCCTTTTACATAAATGCTTTGAGAAAATACCTCGGAAACGAGAAGTGTCTGGGTGATGCGATTTTCTTTAAGTCAAGGCCTCACAGTGTGACTGTGTGCAGTCTTATATCCGCTCAACATGAAGCACACGCACTCACATCTCCTCCACATGGCCCCGGTTCATCTCAGCTGGACCTCGATGCTTTCAGCGACATAAATCTCTTCTCTCACACTGTCAGGGCCACCCAGCCCTCTGCAGGTCACTGCACAGGAAGCAGAGGCCACAGCACAGTAAAAACAGTTTACTCTCTGAGTCACGACACGTTCGCATTCCTGATGCTCCTCCTGTTTTACTCTTAGACTCAGGATCCCCAAGGGGCCACGTGAGAACCTGGGACTGTTGCAGAGATTTGATATTTATATAACCAGCAAGGGTAGATGTTACAACTGGGCAATGAAAATGTGAAACAAGCCTGTAAAAATCCAACATTTTAAAACAATTTAATCAGCTCTCCTCAGAACAACTGTGAACAAAATGTGCAATGTTTTAAAGACTTTCAGCTTCATCTACAGCATTTTCAGTTTTTGTTCAGTGAGAGAAATCTGCATTAAAGTCAGGTTCAGCATCTGAGATGGAAACATGATGGACATCTGTGTGTGTATCAGAACTTCATCACTGACAATATCTGCTCACACGTGAAGGTCGATCCAAAGAGAACAACATCTTCACTGCTGGGATGTGAATAAGGAAGGTTCTCATCAATGACATGGTTCATTTTTAACACTGACTTACACTATACAATAATACAATACACAAATATTGATTTCAGTTTTAAATTCATCCGTTTTAAATTTTTCCCATCAGTCGGAACACCTGCCAGTTTGCCCTTTTGACATGCAGTCTCTGTGCTGTGGTGCCTTTCAGCTCCTCCATAATCTCATTAACCCATGTACAAAGATGAGTAACTGTGGGCTGTGGGACATCGCCTGGAGCCACGGAGAAAAAGTACAAAATGTCTGCTTGTGTTTAGCAGTGAATAAATACTTAAAGTCAATGTCGTGTTAAAAAGCTACATTCATCTTTCAGGGGCAGCAAACTCACATCTCTCATAAACTTCTGTTCCCATTCAGTGAGCCTGCGTTCATTGGCATAAGTGTACTGAGTGTTTGGTGGCTGAAATGGGACAAATGATGACGTGTACTTGTTTGTGTTTGAATCCTAATTTCACATCGACCTCACACAGGCCGGTCAGGGACAACCAAAGGGCTGATGTGGCCCGTGGGTCGCCCACTGCCCGAGTCTGTCTCAGATGATCAAATATGAATATCAGTCAAAGCTGCTTCATTTAGTCTGACAGTTACTATCGGGCTGGAAAATGTTCAATCAGCTCATTACATTGACTGGCTTGTGTTTGTTGTCTTACAGCAAAAAAACAAATTTGATCTCAAAAACTTGAATAGATGAAAAATAAAAACATACTTCTGAGACCTGTGCAGCCACAGTCGAAGGAAAGTCACAAAAATAATAACATCACCTTTAAATCAGCAACATTTTACTCATCCATGCTTTTCCCACCCTCCTCCCACTCTTCCCTGCATCCGTCTAGCACCTGACCTTTGACCCCGCCCATCGTGGGAACGTTGTCAGGAGCATGAGTTGGTGTAACAACCGGGGAGGACATTACCACGGCGATGATGAGTCTAACAGACCACCCCAGCACCTGTCGGCATGCACACGTCCGAATGAGGATGCTGCTTCCTGAACCTTTCATAATAAAATCCTAAAGAGGTCGTTTCTCAGAACGTGGGCAGGCAGGGAAACTGCGCTGCATAAACTCCTCACGACTCCTCTCAGGAAACACCCAGAGAGCAACTTCAGTAAACGCTACATCACAGCTGGTCCACGTCTATGATCGCCACACAGCGTGCACACACCTGTGTGCTCCGCATGCAGGCAGCCTTGAAGCGCTGCCTAACTGTCACTTTTGTTAAGTCGGTTTTTAATGTTGGCTTATTATTTAAAAATTGCCATCTAAGGTGTCAGATCATCCTTGTGGTGCCCCAAACTGAACAATCCCTCCACAACATTCCTGTTTGTGTAAATGACTCCACATACTTCCTGTTACAGTTAAAAGAAATCATTTTCTTAACATTACCTTAAAATTACTTCACTGTTCACGTCCATGTCGCTGACACAGAAATGTACGCTGCATGTTTTTGCTCTCAGTACACACAGGTTATTTTTCAAATAATATACAATAATATACATGATGTAATAAGACAACAATAAAATATTTTTTACATATTTTTATAACTTTTACAGTTCAGGAAGCTATTACAAGAATTTACTTAATTATTTTTATTCATTGGTTGTTTTTGTTTTTTTTACATTTTTTCCTGCCTTGGTCATTTTCTATGTTGTTACTAACATACTTCACAAAAACAAGAAAAAATGTGTATATACCAATGAATATTTCGATGATCAATAACTCCGTCTGATGACCATCTTTTCTCAATGTCTGGTCTTGGTTGAAAAATACTTCTGAGAGGACTCGACACAGATCCTGAGCGCTGCCCGGACGTCCTCGTTAGAGAAACTTTGTGTTTGTGAATCGTCTCATTTGATCTTTTCTGTGATTAGAACAAAAAATCTAAACATTGTCCATCAGCTCAGACTCTGAGGGCCGTTTCTCATTCTTCCAACTCACAGCACAGTGAACTCATTTAGGTTATAGGTTTATAATGTGGGCGGCAGAGAGGCGGTGGTTTGTGTCAACATGTCTGAGAGATCGAATTTCTTCAGGAAAATACGATACTGGTGAAATTTGGTGCCTGTGATTGCTTCTAATTATCAGACCTAAAGATCTGGTTTATGCGTCATTTCAAAATTTGTGCAGGAATCAAAGAAAAGAGATGACAGGCAGGAAAATGTGATTAGAAACATAAACCATTTTTAATGCGTGAACACGAGGAAATGCAAAAAAAACAAGACTTTTTCAATAAGTCGAAGAAGAAGAATTCAGATCACTGAGAATGTGAAATGCTTCTGTAAAGGAAGTGTTTGGAAAACTCTCCCACCGTCTCTCTCAGACTGAAACTCGACTCCGTCACTCGGTCAGGAGACGACGAGAAAAATTTACAACCTGCCATCAATCACAAACTGTGGGAACTGTGGAGAAACAGTCAGAGAGCGGCCTGAAAGCCATGCAGTCTGAGACCCGTCTGATCAATTCACTGTTGTACAAATAATTAACCTAATAAATCTGCAGTGGTTATTATTATTTCAAATAATACAGATTTAACTCCTTGTAGAAAGTCTGCACAGAAATAAATCTCAGCAACATTTTTGTTGCTGAGATTTATTTCTCAGCAACAAAATATTAATGATAATTCATTTGATAATTCATTAATGATAATTCATTTGCACTTTTGTCCAGCAAAACATAACGCTTAATGTAAAGACATTGTTTCCATTTGCACAGACATCGAACAATGAGTACAACATAAAAACAATACTGTACTATGTGGAAATTACGAGTTTAAAATGACAGATTTATGAGAGTAGGACAACAAAATCAAACAAAGCATGTAATTAATACGATCTTTTTCTTAATCAAATAGATTTATCTGTCACGAAGTGGCTCAGAGTAGGTGAAGAGGAGGAAGTCCACACAAGAGGTTTACTAAAAGGTCATTTAATAAATAAAGGTTAATAATAGGTATTTTCCATCCATCCGCTCATCCTTTTCAGGGTCGCGGGGGGGCTGGAGCCTATCCCAGCTGTCATAGGGCGAGAGGCAGGGTACACCCTGAACAGGTCGCCAGCGCATGTCTTTAGAATGTGGGAGGAAACCCACGCAAGCACAGGGAGAACATGCAAACTCCACACAGACAGAGGGAGAGGCCTGGGCCGAGGTGGAATCGAACCCAGGCCTTCCAGATGGTATTCTAACTGTGAGGCAGCAGTGCTAACCACTGCGCCACCATGCTGCCTAAAAGGTATTTTATTAAACATAATCTGACAAGGAGACAAACATCAGCGGTGGGCTGACGCAGGGAGACTGAGCGGTTCATCTTTTATAACCTGGAGGATGCAGGTGAGATGACGAGCCTCCCACGCCAGCCAATCAGAAACAGCAGCCCAGGACTTCCTCGTACTCTTAGATTCTAATACTAGAGTAGCTTTGCATGATTCACATTTCAAAATAAGCTTTAGTCGTCTTATTTTGGTGCAGCTGCTCAGTCCTCTTCCTGAAAACAAGCTATTTTACCTCATTTAAGGATACTTTTTTCTCATTGGCTGCTCCTCACAAACAGAAAGTTTGAACAGCAAGTGTAAAGCCTGCTACAGAAAACCAAATACATAGTTTTGGTCTCTGTAGCTAATTTCCTGTACAGGGAGTGAAGTTTTCATAGGCAGTTGAAAGTGTGTTAAGGCTTTTCTTTGGAGAGCGGCCTCTTTGGCAGGTGGACACTTTTATTGCCTCATGATGCATTATTTATTGATTTCACACCACATTTCAGACATCTTTACTTTAGCTTGTTTATTTAGACACTTCTGGCTCACCACGCTGTCAGTCAACACAGGCACCAGCATCTGCTTGGCTTCATATCCGCTGGCGTAAACAAACACACTTTTATTTTTGACACAGAGGCTCAAAGAATCATGAAGGAATCCGACCTGGACTGGTTTGAAGAGTGACGGCGTGTGAATGACAGTTTGTCCCGCTCCAGGCCCGCAGTGTGAAACAGCTGTTGTTCCCACCACATTCCTCTCCTGACGATAAACAAACACGGCACATCTATAAATCAGACCCACAGCACCGGCCGACTGATTGATCCGTTTGATCAGTGCTGCATTAACTCTGTGTGTGTCTGTGTGTCTGTGTCTGTGTGTCTGTGTGTGTGTGTGTGTGTGTGTGTATACAAAAATATACCTACAAACCTGTGGGACTCAAGCACAGAGAGCAAATAATGCTAATAACTATGATGATGGTGGATGGTGGTTAGAGTAAGGTGAGATTTTAGGACTGCAGAAATGTTAGAGTGCACACTGGATAGAGGAAGCTTCTGCCTGAATGAAACTTTCTTTTGTTATTTTTTTTTTAATTCAGCCATGAACTGTACATTTCCAGGAATATGAGCTCAGCAGAACGGTTGCCAGAGGAAGCCGCTCCTCCCGCTCCCCTCGGATTTCACCGATAACCTCCACAACCTCCAACCTGCACACCATTGAAAGTCATCACATTTAAACAAGCTGGGAGAAAACAAGATGAGATATGGCAAAGGTGTTTGGGGGAGAATCCAAGGGAAGTTTGTGTGGACGTGATTCGATAGCACAAAGAAAGGATTGTATCAGAATAACAGGCGAGCCAAAAACCACAAAGAGTTGTGCTATAAAAAGGTCACTTTATTTGAGAAAATATCTTTTAATATCTTTTCATAGACTGTATACACAGGTGACTTTTATGGGAAACATGAATGGCTTTAGATGTGCTTCAGATACAACAATAGAATAATTATGGCAAAGACTTGCACGAAACATTTGGTAAAAACAAAAATGACATATTCTGATTGCCCTGAGGTAGAGCTGGGATGGGGTTGGGGGTCATCACTGGTGATGGCTTAGACCACTGAGGGTTAAACATGACCAAGATTAAAATAATGAGGTCAGTGCATGAACAAGATGTTCTGTATGATGTCAGAGAGGGGGGATGCCCCATAGTCTCACATACTGTATAGAAAATGGACATAGTCACTGTGACTTCACTCAAAGGTTTCTGAATTTTTAATTTTTTTTAAAATTTTATTTTCTCTCTATTCTCTTTTTTTCCCCCTCTCTCTTTCTCTCTCCCCTTTTCTTTTCTTTTTCCTAAGCCTGTCAGCTCTGGCAAAATTTGTCACCCAGTATGTTAAAAACAACTCAAATAAAATAAAGGGTCACACACTAACAAGAGGAGCCTATAGAGAACCTATAGCGCTCATCTTGAAATAGCAAATATGTTTGGCACAACAATGCATTCAGATCACATTTCTGCTTGCAAAATCTGCCAGACATGAC
>JASGAU010384038.1:0-18263 GCA_030220045.1 Australoheros facetus
TGGGAACGCGGGCCCGTTCTTAATCGTTTCGCCGGTTCCTTGGGATCGGCACGGGAACTTGCTCCGGCTCCGGAACCTCGGCGGTGGGAAAGTAGCATCACAGTCCAAAGACATGCAGTTAGTGGGGTTAGGTTAACTGGTGATTCTAAATTGGCTGTAGGTGTGAATGTGGGTGTTGCTACAGCCTGCCGACCTGTCCAGGTGTACCCCGCTCCCCCCGATGACAGCTGGGATAGGCTCCAGCCCCTGTGACCCTGAACTGGATAAGGAAAAGAAGGATGGATGGATTTTGGTGTAAAAGATCAATGCACTTCCTACCCAGCAAACATGCCTGCGTGGGGCCACTGCAGGCAGACTCACACAGTCCACAGTGTGGGCCCCGGTACTGGCATGAAATGTGGTGGACCCACTGGGGGAGCCAAAAGTGTGGGCTGCACAAACTACGGAGAGAGGGGCCCCCAGTGGGCTCCATTGTGGGCATGCAGCGTGCTCACAGTATGCTCAAAACAAAGAAACAAAAGAAGAAAAAAAAAACAAGAGACAAAGAACTGCAGCACGGGAACGAGGCAGGAGCCTGATCCAATCAGGGGACGGGGTCGATACATCGTCACTCAGAAAGATGCTCTGAGTGACCTTCTGCTGCTGGGTCATATGTGTGGAGCTACTTTACTGTCCCCGTAAATGTGGCCATTATACCTAACTCACGTTAAGTATTCTCCACCTTTCTGCTGCCTGCAGTAGTTTATAGTCAAACAATGAATCCTGAAACTCAATATTAAATTTCATCTGATATTAAGTTTTGTTTAGTCTTAGATTTGAGTCGGGGTTCCTCGCATGGTTTGGTTTCCTACTATTGTGAAAATATCCAACCAAAACCCCGAGCGCTTTGAATTTTTGTGCGCTGCAGAAACCAATAATTCACATTTAATGACACCGCAGAGAAGCCGAGGGAGAAGAGAAATGCGTCTTATTCAACTCGCTCATGGTTTTAATAAACCTTAAAATGTGATCAGGAAAACAAATCATCATTCATTGGAAATCTTGTAATTTCCTTTGTGGAAAATTGCTTAAGTGACAAACTTAAAGACGGGCACGCTCCACCAGCATCCAGACTAACAGGAAACGTCAGGGTCTCCAAACGATGTGTGCAGCTTTGAACGCAGCTTAGTTTAAAAGGTTGAGTACGAGCGGAGCCGTCTGTGCGGTTTGTTTAAGGAGGAAATATATGTGAAGATAATGAGAGTGAGAACTTCAAATCACTTCCATGCAGGAGACAGTGTGACACACCAGTGTTAAAGCACTTAAAATGACTGACACTAATCGCCTCTAATTGTTCTATAATTGTCCATCTGAATGTGGCTCGCAGCTGCTCCTGCGCTCTCATTCACTTGACCTCAACTCTCAGGACTTCCTCAGATCTCAAACTGCTCTTCTTCTTCTTCTTCTTCTTCTGACGTTACTCACATGTGAGATTGTCGTGTATTTTGATTTTATAAACTCTCAGATCTGTGAACCTGACGATGCCACCGGCATCTAAACATGTCATGAAAGATTTTGTCATGTCACAAGATCTAAGTATATCCACTCCCTCATAAGTTATACATGTGTACATGAGTGTAGCCTACATCAGCTTTACAAACTGGTTTGAATGAAGATGTAAAGGTTGCAAAGTGGCTTGCAGAAGCAGCAGCAACTGTGGGCAGGCTGGAGCAGCTTAAACAGCGTGATGTGTAGTTTATCAGCTCCTGTGGGCTAGCACTGACATCAGCTGTCAGTCATCCATGTTTTATTGGTGTGGAGGAAGCAGATAAGTAAAGACTCACACTCAGAGGGATGTAGTCGATGTTTCCTTTCAGATTCAAACTCTGATGAAAGTCAAAGTCTCCAGAAACACAACCGAGCATCTGTTACTGCATAAATGCTCATTCCTACTGAAGGACCAATGGGAGTCGCTGATGTCACATCACATGGCACAAGATGCTGATTTTACTGGCATCAAGGACCACTGAGATTTGGCCTCATTTCCACAGAGGACGAATCCATGATCTTGAAGTTCTGACACTCTGAGTTGTAACATGGAACCAGCAGCAGCAGTTTTTCAGTTGCTAACACTGCATAAGACTGAAGCTATCACTCTACTGTAGCCTTGGCTTCAGTGAGCGATGTCATCCAGCTCGTACTGCGGTGGTTTGCAGTGGCTGTGATGGGAATTAGCACCTCCAACTCTAAGGCCGTGGTTCTGAAAAAGGGTGAAGCTCCTTTTCCAGCAGAGGAGGAGCTGCTGCCTCCAGCAGAGTTTAGTCTGTTTACTGGCATATTAAGATTTCTAGTCTCAGCTTTGTGCATGAGCTCTGGGTGGTGTCAGCAAAAATAAGATCACTGATACAAGTAAAATGATTCACCTCTGAAAGGTGTTTGAGCTTAGTCTTAGAGATCGGGGGGAGATTCAGGAGAGATGACCTTTCAGCAGGAACACCTCGATAACCCCCAGAACAGCTGCAGGGTGCAGTCAGGGAGAGGGAGGTGTGGGCATCTCTGTTTAGACTGCTGCTGCTGCAAAAAGGCAGCACTTGGCCAAATGTAGCGTCTGTTTTTAGAGCCTGTCGACACTAAAAGTGCTTGTTTAGCTCATCTTACTCTGAAGGAGTTTCTGAAGGCTTCAGACGTGTTTTCCAGCCACAGATGCAATAAAGTCCGTGACCATTAATGATAAACAAGCTCAGAGTCTCCTGAAGTCTGCACTGCAGAAAGAAAGCTGGAAGAAAACCTGTCAAACAGAGCAGAATTACAGCCGGCAGAGACGATGAGCTCAGACGAAGATCAACAGAGCGGCGCGACAGTTACTCAGTCAGCTGGCCGGTAGCTCGCCCACCAATGAAGTGCTTCAGACGTCCAGCTGAGTGCCCGTTTTGGAGGCTAAATGCTGTTAAAGTGTCAGATCTCACTGAAGAAGGGACAGGTTTTTAGTAAACTTTGTTTTATTGTTGTCATCACAGATTATGGTAACAGTAACTTTATCTTGCAGAGCTAAAACGAGCCTGACGGCCTCTCGTCTCCTCAGTGTGACTCAGGGAGGGGCTCCCTTCAAATAACACCTGAAAACAGTTTTTATGGACCTGATTCTATCTGAGGTCATCCTTTCATCACCCTCATCTTTATTTAATATTTATGTGATGTTGGTAGTTTTTTTCTGTCTTCACTTTTCTGATATTTGTCTTTGGCCTAAAGTTCCGTTCAAGTTTAGCTCTGTTTTAATCGGTGTTACATCAAAGTTATTATTATAGAGATGATAATTAACTGCGTTACCTGATAAGGTACGATGCTCTCGTGGGCCGTCCCCCAGCGCCTCGCCTCCTTCCCTGCATTCAGATAGTTAGCAGCAATATGGCTGAGACAGGAAACCTGAGAGAGAGAGAAGCTGGTGTTAATCTGACCCATCGTCACTCTCATTCCTGCTTTCTTTCCTCTCCGCGCTGCCGCCCTCAGCCCTGCAGCTTCACTGAATTTACAAGCGGCTGAAAAGCTGCCGACAGATTCCCGGAACTGCCGGGGAACGGATCGGCCTGGAAGTCTGGTTCCAAGCCGTCCTCTCTGCTTTCTGCTCTGTCACACCGACGCTCCTGACAAACACTAACAGCATGTTGTTCTTTTCACTGCGTTATGATGCTCTCTCACTCAGATGTGTTTAAAACCCCTGAAGTGCTGCTGGCTGGAAACTCCGACTGTGACCGCTCAGCAAACACTCAGGCTGACATGCTGTGAAGGTTTTGGATGCTTCGCTCACATCGACGAGTCCGGCCTCAGGCAGGAGGTGGCACACCTGGAGGGCTGATGCAGCTTCTCCACCACCACAGACATGTACACCTCCATCCTGAAGGACCTCACACTCTCAGCCAGAACCAGAATGTGGTTCCACCGCAGGTAAATGTGATGCACGTGACAATAACGATCTTTGAATCCTGCAGCTGCTGACTCTGCCACAGTGCCCACAAACATCAGTGCTTAAAATGGGTGGACTGCATCAGTTTGCACAATTGTTGAAAACAAAGTGTTTGCAGGGCACAACAAATGTAGAAAAAGATTCAAATAAGAGGAAGTTAGAGTCACAAACCAGCAGGAATCAAAGTGTGAAACTCGAAATGAGTTTATTTCACACCGATCCTACAGAAACTTTGGACCTGCTCGGCTTTTGTTCCACTAACAAGAAAAAACGGTCAAAAGTGTCTGCAGAGCAGCTGAGTCACGTGATGCTGCCATGAAACTGCAGCATCGTCCGTAAGTATTTGGACAGTCAGTCTGCTGAAAGGTGGAAATCTGCACTTCAATCACACCACGTGTCCCTGCACACACACGATTACACAGACTGTTTAATGTTGTACTTTTTTTAAAGGAAGGAAGTGTGATGTCAGTCGGTGAGGTCAAGAAACCAAATACATGGTGTGCTGATCCCGTTTGGGAACGCTGTGGACTCAGGTGTTCAGGTGTTCTGATGGGACAGGAAAACATTCATTATGTTTATGGCCACCTGGCGCATTAGAATAAAATGGCACAGCGGTGCTGCTCTCTCATCTGACTCCCAACAACATGATGAATCACACTGAGCAGGCACCGCTGTGAGCCACACAGCAATCTGAGGCCTAAACTTGTGGGAATATTGGATTATTCCCTCCTGAGGTTACTGGCTGTTTTATTTAATCTTCCAAATTGAGTAATTGAGTCTGTTATTTCTGTAAAATTAGCAGCTCTCCCTGACTGCCTTTTCTTTTAATGAAAGCTTGAAGGACGAGAACCGTCCCCTCCTTGGACTGATGGTCTCCGGGAAGCTGTCCCTCAGGACGGCTCTGCTGAGGAGGTTCTTATCTTCACAAACTATTTTTCTGCATGACACTAATTTCCTCCGACACGCCACAACTGTTTCAAGCTGCACTTCAGACTCCTGACTCTTCAGCCTTTGGTGCGGAGCTGAAGCTTTTTTCAGGACCTGCAGGCAGCTTGTAAAGGCGGCTCGTGACGATTCGATTTCCCCCGACGCCCGGACCAAACTCGGCTTAAACCCGTCCACATGGACTCGGATCAGCGCGGTGTGTGCGCTCATTGTTCGCTCTGCGGCCGGCGTGCCTGTGGTCGCAGCACTTCAGACAGGAATGCAGCGCAGTGGGATTTAAGTGGGGGATTGTGGGTATTTTATATGTAGCAGCCTCAAGAGCTGACCGCAAGGATCAAGACCTCACAGTCCTGCTAACCAATCACAGGCTGCATGCTACAGTTTGTGTTTGGAGTCATATTTTATCTGCATAGCAGTCCATCCCTCCATCTCTCATAATGAAGCCGCAGACTTCAGGTAACACTCTTCCTTTCATTTGTTAAATTTAAAGGTAGGAGTTTACATCACTCTTTAAGAACGATCTCCATCCATAAAGGCCAAAAACCTTTGAAGAATGTCTTCATCGTTTTTATGTGACCATAAGATGTATGGAGGTCGCGGTCAGAGTCTCACTGAGGTCAGGCTTTGGTGGTCCTCCAGTGTGAGCCTGCAGTTTGTTGTTATGGCTGCTTTTATAATTCTTCTTGGCAGATCAACACCACGGAGCACTGAAGCTGTTCTGGTCCCACATGTGGACCAAACCTTGGTGAGACCCTTCATGTTGGTTCGTCTCTTTATTTTGCTACTTTGATCCACGTATTATCCAATCATCTATCATCTACTGAGCTTCTCCGTCCATCACATCAGATTTTCACTCACAGATGACCCGACTGAGCTGCGTTACCCAGGCAGAAACAGCTGTTTCTTCAGGCTTTGTTTCTAAACTCGGTCAGCAAACTGAGTTTCTCTCTGGAGGACCATAAAGTTCTGAAACGAGCTGTACTCGGTCGTGTCGCAGCGCCTTTCCCAGCCAGAGAGGTGAAAAGTGAGAATACAGCAAACATAAAACATGCTTTTAAAAGCAACACTGTCACACAAGCAGCATGTACTGACACTGCAAATCAAACGCACCCTGGGAGTCCCAAATACTTCAGGGTCCAAGAAGGACGCGGGATCCCATCCGTCTCCGAGTCCCGGGTGGTTTTGGGATTAAGAACCGTTTGGTTTGTTTAAACATTCAGAGAAACATGGATCAGTCTGTTTGGACTTTTCTGGATAAATCAGCTGCTTGTTTAAATACCTGCGTCTTCGTGGGACTCGCTACTGGTTCAGGTTCAGACACACACACACACACGGCCGCAGTGACACTTCTGCTTATCTGTACCGTCAGAAACACTCCACTGATCCGGGTGGACGCAGACATCTCATTTACCAGCTGACCCTGAACACAGCGCTGTGAACAGCTGCAGGTGATGTTTCAGGAGGTGTGGCCTCATTGTCAGGGCCGACATTTCTTTGATCATTTGTCCTGTTTTTAATTTGATAAATGGATTCATCTCCGGTGAGGTGGAGGAGCTGCGTTTTTTATTAAGGTACCATAAACACCACATCCTGATCTGCTGAAACTGCAGCAGATATCAGTTATTGATCTTCTATATCAGCACGGCCCTCCAGAGTGCAGTGGGTCGCTGCTCAGTGTGTGACTGTTGAACTGCTGCGCGCCTTCAGGTGATTTTACCTGTGATGACAGCAGGTTGCAGTCAATGTGAACTCCTCTCCCAGTTTTCTCCCGTTGCAGCAGGGCGGCCATGACGGCGCCGTGCGCGTACAGCCCCGTTGCCAAGTCTGTCATGGCCACTCCTGGACGCACCGGGTCGCCGCCCTGCCAGGAGAAACAGTGCATTATGGGAGATGAGACGGGGCTGATAGTCATGATTAAATAAACACTGTTTTCACAAGCAGTCATATATTAGAGAAGAACATACAGTACTGTGCAAAAGTCTGAAGCCGCCTGGCAGGAAAAAGGGAAACAGCTGCAGCGATTTACTGAAACATGCAAACTCAGATGGAAACAGAGATTATGGGGCAACTACAAAGTTTACAGTCAGTATTTGGTGTGAGCGCCGTTATCCTTCAGCACAGTCTGAACTCTCTGAGCTCTCCAGGCTCCATCAGGATGCTCCCACACTGCTTCAGTGATGCTGAGGTCCGGGCTCTGAGGAGGCCGATCCAGGACTGATGTGTTCATCTGAGTGATTTTCTATCCAGGGATGCTTTTACTGCACTCGCAGTGTGTTTGGGATCACTTCCCCCTTTAAACAGGTAGACTGGCTGATTACAGGTTAGAAGACACCCGTGATGCTAATTACAGTATATATATATCAGTGTAACAGCATCCCTATGGCCAGCTTATTTTCAGACACTGCTTCATCCAGTTAGAAGCCTTTTTATGCTTGAACGAGTCAGAGTGAAGCAGCTGACTCAAAACCTTCGCACAGTACTGTAGAAAATAACTAAACACAAGGAAAATAACTAGTAAATCAAAGATAAGGTGTAAACTGCACTCAGCACTCTTCCTCTCATTTATGAGCAAGTTTCATGTACTTCTGCCAGGCTTTTATTGTGAAAGGCAGAGGAAGAAGCACGGCACACGTGCAGAACAAACTGGGTTTGTGGCACAAACTGTCAGAGGCGTCCACGTTCCTCATACATTTCTTTACAACTTAGAGACACATTTTTATTGGCCCTGAAATGTTTGCATACTTTAAAAAAGAAAATAAGTCAGTGTTTAACACATTTACAGTCCCAACTAAAATTAACAGCAAGCACATGCTGAACATTTTAGTGCAAAGTTCACACAGAGAGCAGCAAACAGGAGAGTCTGACCTCTGGCCCCGTGATGTGCATCATCCCAGACACGGCCGAGGCGATGGAGTCATACCCCGGACTCTGAGCGTGAGGACCAGTCTGACCATAACCTGAACACACACACACACACACACACACACACACACACACACACACACACACACATTACTGCCTCGGTGCCAGTGGGCTGGTTTCTCTCTGACCTGGGATGAATCACAGCAGGGAATCAAACCATTGGTCTCTGAGCGTCTCCTTTTCCAGGAAAACCACATTCCAGCTCCGTGTTGAGTCTGCAGCTCTGACTAAACAACAAGATTGATTTCCTAAAGAGTCTGAGCTCAAAGCTCTCTTTATATCAAAAAAATCCCACAGAGGCTTTGAAAACGATAAGCAGCCCCCCCGACAGCCTGAAAAACAGGGTCTCGCCCCGAGGACTGAGCGGAGGTTCACTGAAGTCCATCTGCACAGGATTCAGGACAAACAGTCCTTCAGGAGCGCGGGCTGTTAGGCTGCATGACGCGCACGTACGGTTTCTGTGCACATCGTACGCAGTCACAGATACTCTGATTCATACATCAGAGAAGATTATGATTCTCAGTCATTCAACAACGATCGTCAATGACTCTGAAAAGGATCAAAGCGTCTCCACTCGGACCCTCGTTTACCAAACAAACACGTTTTATTCAGTAACACCTGAAACAGCACCTGAGCCCAGAGAGCAGTACAACCTTTCCACACAGACTTCCTCACAACCAGGGGAGGCGCCCCCTGCTGGACATTAGAAAGAATGCAGGTTTTTTAGGCTTCACCTATTAAGCTATGTTCATATTTTATATATTTTTATGGACCTTTCTTTAATCTTAAAGAGCTGATGGACAATTTGGAACCGTTTCCAGGATTTATAGCAGCTGCGGACTCCACCTCCACCTCCAAACACCACAACTTCACCAAGTCAAGTTTGTGCTCCATTAAAACCTTCTGCTGCTTTCTCTGTCACCACACACTGATTCAGGACATCAGTCTGCTCAGACAGCTCATGATGAAACCAGACCATAAATCTGCCCACTGCATCCAGCTGCTGCAGCTTAATGAGGCCTCCTGGGTAATGTAGTTCTTTTTTTCCTCAATAAAGGACAGCAGGAGGAGGAGGAGGAGGAGGAGGGTGGGATAAAGCTGGAGCAGACACAGAGAGACAGAAATGGGGACAAAGGACACAAACAGGAAAAGGAAACAGAATAAAGTGAGGAAACCACAGCAGCCTCTGACTCGGTTTCAGCCCTAAAACGCTCTCACAGGTTGTTTCAGGATCATTTATGTGGCTCGTTTCAAGCTGTGCAAAAACACACATTTCTGCTGAGTTCCTCCACGACCCCTGCAGTATCCCATGCTGACCGTCATCACCCCCTTTGAAGGCCCAAGAAATCCACGAGCAGAGAGAGCTGTGTCGGTACTTTGTTTTATTTTGGGGGTTTTACAGGCTGTTGTTCTGCAGACTAGCTGCTCTCTGATGAATAGTTTGGACTGTAAAACATCTCTGAAGGCTCTCCCCCAAAGACAGGCAGGAGAAGTGTCTCACACTTAGATGCACCTCTGATTTCCAAGCTTCTGCCTTCCTTTTATCAACTTTCATTCTTCTCTCCAGAGCACACCTCCACCTCTGCAGACTCTCCTCCACCTCTGCAGACTCTCCTCCACCTCTGTTCATCACCTCTGCAAACAAGAAGGGGCTCAGAGCAGATCCTTCATCTAATCCCACCCCCACCTTCAACGCATCTGTCACTCCTGCACACCTCACCACCATCTCTGTCCTCATACATGTCCTGCACCACCCTCACATACTTCTGTGCTGCTCCTGATTTCCTCATGCAGTCCCACAGTTCCTGTCTCAGCACCCGCCTGCATCACATCTGCAGAGCTCCTTCTCAGCATGAAGCCCCACAGCTACTCACTGATCCCCTCTAATCTTAACCCAGCTTCCTCCCCCTGCAGTTACTACAGCTCTGCACGTCGGCCTTGTTCTTTACAGTAATCGAGTGAATCGATCCACAGAGATGAGGCCTGTAAGAAGACAGCAGCAGGACGGTGTTTGTTCACTCTGTAACAAACACTGTGGCCTCCGGGGATGCTAGCAGGACTTTGCTTGTTAGTGTGGTGAGCCCGCAAGGTCACCGTCCTGATGTGCTTCTTCTTCTTTGGTTCTGTGTTGGCTGATTATCCCTCTGATCTACTGGAGAACCCTAAAAAGCAGCTGACAGAGGACTGTGTTTCTGCACAGCAGCCTCCATAAACCCAACATGTTCACCAGGTCCTCCTGTCTGCTGTTATAACGTGTATGTGAGGCGACTTCACCTCACAGCCTGCAGGGAGTCTGTGAGTACTGTGGAGTCTGCTGACACCTAGTGGTTTAAAAGCAGAACTGCAGGAGGTGGAGGCGTGTTTTCACAGCTCCTAAATCCATCAGTTCTGCTGTCTTTCTGTCAGAGATGTCCTCAAGTCATGTGACCTCAGTGGGTGGAGCCTACACTGCTTAATGTTTGATGTGGATACTAATGATCAATAAATGTGCTGATTGGAATCAAAGGAATGACTCGGACTGAATCTGTTCCTGCTTTTCTCTCATGTGGATCCAATCCAGAGCTCCAGCTTCTGCCATCCGCCTCTCATTAGTCTCCCAGCACAGCAGCTTTCCCATTAAAGCTCACTTTTCCTGCTCTGGCCGCCCCACATTATCCAGCTGCTGCTGCTTATCTTTAACAGGCCGTTAAAGGAGCCTCGGACACACCTGGAAACATGGATCGGAGACGTGAGAGGAGACGAACGACAGCTGGGAGAACAGACCCGAGCCGAGCTTCTCTGTGACTGAAAGCTTTGAATCAGACTCATTTTAATGAAGTCTTTCTGGGTCAAACTGGGCAGCGATGCAGCTTTTCCCAGCTTCACACTAAAGGTCCTGCACTCAGGAGACTCACCTTTGACCTTTATATGGAAGCAGTTCAGCTTCTGGAGAGCACAAACATCTTTGAATTAATCTGATCAAATATTGTTGGGTAATTCCAATTTTTAAAAAAGTCAACCAAATCTGGAAGAGCGGCCTGACCCCCCTCAGGATGGAGGGGCCTGAAACCGGCTGAAGCTCTGAGAAAAACCAGATACCTGTGATGGAGCAGTAGATGAGCCGTGGGTTCACTCCGCTCAGCTGCTCGTACCCTAAACCCATCTGATGGAGTTTCCCCGGCACGTAGTTTTCTAGCAGCACGTCGCACACTCCTGTGAGCTGAGACACAACGTGTGGATGATGAGACCGAACGCAGAAACAGAGCAAAGAGCAGCAAATGCGGTCGCTGCGTCGTACCTCCCGGATGATCTGCGCTCCTCTGGGATGTTTCAGGTCCACGGCGATACTCTGAAATCAGACCAAACACTGATGAAGATCAGAGGCTCAGAATCAGCTGAGTGATGGAGCGCTGACTCGGCGCTCTGCAGGCTCACACTCTAACCACACACAGACGGACCTTCTTGTTGCGGTTGATGCTGAGGAAATAGGCGCTCTCTGAGGACACAAACGGAGGACCCCAGGCTCTGGTGTCATCACCTGCACCTGTTCAACAGAACACACAAACACAGTCCCACAATCCTTCACTCACAGCCGGGCAGAAACTAGGCTGAAAGCTCACCTGGTCTCTCCACTTTGATCACCTGGGCTCCCAGGTCTCCCAGGATCATGGTGGCAAATGGACCGGCCAGAACTCTGCAGACGTTTCAGTGAAACCCCCGTTAGCTCTAAACCTGCAAACTTCCCTGAACACTGAGTATTTCTGCAGGACTCAGACAGCAGCTCACCTCGTCAGGTCCAGGACTGTGACGCCCTCTAGTGGCCGATGGGTTTCTCCTGCAGAGAAGGAGAGTCAGCTTTGATTTTCTCATTGTGACGAGCCGCTCGGCCCCGCCTTCCTTAGGAGCAGCTCTCCTGCAGCATGGAGGGCTGTGGCTCATTTCCAATCAGTGACACTGGAACACCTGGGCCCAAGGTGTGCCAGTAAGTGCTCACAGCTCATTGGATGAGGGGCTCTCCTTCCTGAGACACTTGCTTGGATGTTGCATTGCTTTCTTGCACTTGCCAACATTGCATATGTGATTTGTTCCCTCGTGCACTCGCTGACACTCCTGATTGTACCGACTCCACACGTCATGACATCTTTGTGTGCGTCTCCCTTTGTTGTCGTGGCCCTGCGGCCCGCTTCCTCACACTCACCCTGACATAAAGACAGCCTTCAGGCTTCAAATAAGAACTTTAACAGTGGGCCCACTGCTGATCAGCTGTTCAGTTAGAGGCAGGGCTCTGTGTTCGTGACTGAATATAAAATGAAACCACAGGTCAGCGTGACAGAAGAATGAAGTCACAGCATGAATGTTTTAAGTCCAGCAGAAGTGAAAAGCTGGTGGATTAAAAAGCAAAATAAGAGAAAAGCTTCACTGCATCCTGCACACCTGTCTGGGTGCTCACCTGTTCATGTGTTCAGGCTGAGCAGCTGAATCAAACTCAGAATGCTTTAAATCTGCTTTTACTGCAGCTGTGTGTGTCACTGTGGAAGACTGTTGCGTGTTTAAAGTGAAATAGTTGTTATACAGCAGGGTCTATTCAAGCGTCTGTTTAACCTCGCAGAAAGGGGGGGCCCTTTTTGCCCCTGCTCGTACCTGTCCCCAGGTGGTGGTGCTGACAGATCACAGTGCGTGCTGCAGGCTCCTCTGAGCAGGCCTGCCTGGCACAGAGCGTGGCTCAGGAGGTGACCGTCTCAGTTCAGAAGCACCAAACTGACTTCTGTCAGTGTTTGATATTTCTGACACTTTATACTTTTGTTTCACTTCATGGTAGGAAAGCAAAAGGTTGCTGGAGCTTTTTAAATTCATTGTACACTCCCTGGACACTTTATTAGGTACACCTTGCTAGTACTGGGTTGGACCTGCTTTCATTCTTCATGACTCAGATTAAACACAATGCTGGAAAAGCTCCTCAGAGATGTTGGTCTATGCTGACATGACAGCATCACACAGCTGCTGCAGATTTGTTGGAAGAACATCCAACAAACACACACAGGACGTCCCAAAGGTGCTCCGGTGGACTGTGGAGGCCGTCTGAGTGCAGAGAACTCACTGTGAAACCAGTGTGAGATGATCTGAGCTCTGTGGCACGGAGTGTTATCCTGCCGGAAGCCGCCATCAGAAAGGGATGGACATGCGGCAGCACTCAGGTAGGCTGTGGGGTTTAAACAATGCTGAGCTGTGTGCCAAGAAAATATCCCCCACACCACGGGGCAGGATGGATCCATGCTCCATGCTGTTTACACCACAGACCCTGCACACATGGTCGGGTTCGACCATGTGTGCAGGGTCTGTGTGAACTGTAGCCTCAGTTTCCTGTTGTCAGCTCACAGGAGTGACACCCAGTGATGCTCTTCTGCTGCTGAGCATTCAGAGATGCTCTTCTGCAAACCTCGGTTGTAACGAGCAGTTATTTGAGTTAATTTTGCTTTCCTATCAGCTCGCAGCAGTCAGTCCATTCACCTCTAACACCAACAAGCCATTTTCTCCAGGACAGCTGCTGCTATAGTGTATAATGTATACAGTGTTTTGATATCTGTATAGAGTGTTTTGATGTAGATTTTATGTATATAGTGTTTTCTATTCTATTTTATTTCTTTATTTGTATTATTCATCCCTTCATTCTTCTGTGTACTGAGCTGCTGTAATGCACAAATTTCCCAGGATCATTAAAGTTTATCTTGTTTCCTCAGACTAATGCTGCGAGGAAAATCCCAGCAGATCAGGAGCTTCTGAGTCTCTAAAATCACCTTTCTTCATCATGCTGATGCTCAGTTTGACCTTCAGCAGCTCGTCATCGCTACATCTGCATGCCTAAATGCACTTCTGCCCTGTGATTGGCTGATTACATATTTGCCTTAATGCACCTTGAACAGGTGTACCTAATGAAGTGGCTGTCGAGTGCTTCAGACTGCAGCTTCTTCACTAAATGTGCAATGGAACAGTAAGAGCTTCAGGCTCCAGCTGAAGTAACGATCAGGTCTGAGGGATCAGGTGTGATGTTGAATTTACCGGAAGTGGAATAACTCTGGTCACCTTCACATATCTGAGTGGGACTTTGACCAACAGCTGATTAAAGTTCATGTGAGTCCTTTACCTGAGAGCAAACACTTCAGAACACGCAGGCTCCCGCTCCTGTAAGCACACCTGCACCGTCTGCTCACGTGAGCAGCTCTTTTATTTTACTGATCAGCTGATTGATCCCTGCCACAGAATAACGGGAGTGTTAGGCTAATATTAGCCAGCTAGCGTTAGCTCCGGGACGGTACCTGTCAGTGTGTTTGACTTCCACCGCCCGCCGGCCGCACACCTCAGCGGCGGATTCCTCTGCAGCAGCGATGGGAAACCGGCCGGACAGAGAGCCCCGACACAGCTTTTCAATATCCCGAGAGAAACCGACATCTTCCCACTTGTTAGCATCAAGCTACCGGAACCGCAGCAGTGCTTCCGGGCTGAGCTTTTCAAAGTAAAACTCGGAATTTAGCAGTCTATATTTTAACAGACTTAGATTATATCATTTAGTTCCCTTTTTTGATAGTTTGCATATTCTATACAAACTTAAGTGATCCACAACATCAACAACACAACATATTTACTTATTTCCAAGAATATTATAAGCAGGTTGTTACAAGAATATGGCACCATGTTCATTTGTGAAAAGACGAGTTTCAAATTGTTAAACACGACTCCCAGAATGGGATTTATTGGTGGTATTAGGGGTGAGCTGGCAGGAAGGCTGATGATACTGATGAGACAAATAAAGAGAGACCTTTGACCTTAAACTTGTCCCTTGAAGCAGCTGTTAGACAAGACATAAAATATTCAAAAAAGTAACCAGAGACATGCTGAACAAGAATATCGGGGAGTTTGTAAAGAAACAAGCTGATTTATATTTTTCATGGATTTTTAAATACACAGAAGTGACAGGATGATGTGGAGTTTTTGGAAGGTAGTAATTTCAAAATGGTGCAGTCATATTAGCTGAAAATGATGTCAGAGGCACCTGAGAACATGTTTAATGGGTACATTGTGGTGTTTGCAGGAAACAATTTGTTTTGCATTTTCTATGTATTTTTGAGTATTTGCTGATGAAGCAGTGATTGTGGCCATATTTACTATTTCTAGGCTGCAAAAATTTCAAATTCCTACATTCATTTCACTTGAGGATGACTAATGATGTACTTGGGGGCAGGGTAAACAGGAATTTTAGGTTAATTGTTGATAACAGTTTGATTGGAGGTTTTTCACACAGTTATAACCATGTACCTACATATTATTGTATATAGATATCATAATGCCTTTGGCTTATGTAATAATTGTCTAATATTACCCAAATGTTGCAATACCCATTTGAAACTTGTCTTTTCACAAATAAACTTTGAGCATGGTGCCATATGCTTGTAACAACCTGGTTATAATATTCTTGGAAATATTTAAATATGCCTGTATAGTGTTGTTTATGTTGTGTATAACTGTAGTTTGTGTAAAATATGCAAACTATCAAAAAAGGGCACTAAATCATATTATCTAACTGTGTTATGTAGATAGCTAAAGTTACGAGGTGCACCTAAAGGCACCATGGGTTGAACCGCTGATGTAGATGCGCAAATTATTTCCAAGTGCAGAAGGCGTGAGTCCGGTGAAATCCCAGATGGCTGAATGAAGATCAATAAAAGCCACTTCAGACTGTCTCAGTCTGTGAGACATGAAGCAAAGATGGAAACGTTTAGATGGACTCTGAGTTCCCGCTTCGTGTTACTGTCTATAGAAACATTATTCTGCTTACCAGTGGGAAGCAGCAACATTTCCAGATCCCTCTGAACGCCTCATGCAAAGCAGATGAAAATACCTGATCAGGTGATCCGTGACAGCAGAATTGGCGGTTATTTCAGACTCCATTTGGAGCAGGAGGAGGGTTAACACAACGTTGCTGTTTTTCTGTCAGTCTCTGAGGACTGCAGCCGGAAGAAAGGTCAGAGTTCACAGCTTTCTGACCGCCGAGCGTGGGGTTCGCCTCTGAGAATGGCTGGAGTCCCGATGGAGACCGAGGAGCACCGAGGAGAGCCTGCAGAACCCTGCTGTCTGTCTGCGTGGAGCAGATGTTCTCAAGAAGAACCTCCATACTTCAGCGAAGAACCCGAACCCTCAGAGTTAAAGTAAGAACCTGTCAGAGAGTGATTCCCATCCTCCGAGCCTTTAGCGCAGCTGTGTGTTCACAGGGCACCGAGCTACGTTTATGTAACAAGGCACGCGCGAGGAAAAACATAATCCGAGCAAATAATTTAATCTCGCGAGCTCGTTCATTCCTCGTGCGCAAATTCAGCAACCTGCGTGCGCGGAACTCAGCAGCCACGCGCGTAAAGGAGCCACGGCGCACACAAGTGTCTGCTGTGCGCGCGCTGCTGCAGTTTCACGCGCGCAGGCCACAGAAACGCCACACCTGCGGGCTGTTTTCACTGATACAATGTTTCTTATACAGTTTTCTTATTGTTTTAGTTCATATTTACAAAATCTTCATAGTGTTGATAAAGACACTAACAGCTGTTTGTGGCACTGAGATCTGTGTTATTAGTTTCCATAAACAGTGAACAAACACGCTGATTATCAGCTTCTTACAGCTGTGGCAGCAGAATCCTATCCTAAATCATATACTTATATAAATATACTAATACTACAGTATATGTACATTCTGTAAAAATGAACCTTTTACTAAAGTAAAAATGTTCTGCATTAAAATATATCCGACTCTAATTTATAAATATTTTATATTAATCTAAATATTTGTAAATATTTGCCGTTGTATCTTTTTTGAAAGAGTTGGTCTGTGTAATGTAGCCTGCTGTCCTGATGGTGTGCTGACCCGCTGCCAGTTTAACTACTGTGTGGCTCACTGAGCTGATTTATCACTGGCTTCACTTTAATACTGAAACGTGTTCAAAGCTGAAGAAGTGTGCAGCACGTTTTGAAGCTTCATCCAGTCCTGGAGCAGTTACACGTGTGCTGCAGACTGAGCAGCTCTTTGCAGGCTTATTTCTCTGTTTTGGCCAAACTTATAATTTCTGGATCTCAGCGCACGATTTCTTTGGAGGATCAGGAATGTGATGCTGTACAACAGATTAACGGGTCAGGAGTGCAGAGCCTTGAGAACTCTGAATAAAACTGCAGGATTCATTCAGCATTTCCAGCACAAAACAATGACTGCTGACAGTTAATTCATCAAACTTTATTTTCTAAATTGTACATAAATACAGTTTAAAACAGCTCTTATGTGGCTGTCATTGTGTGACTCGGTTTAACGCAGTAACCCAAACTGTTCATCAAAGTGACCAATCACATTAAGCTCCGCCCAAACTGTCAAAAGTCAGTTGATTGGAGGAGGATTGAGCAGCAGCGTGGACGTGTGGCTGCTGAGTCCTGTGTGTGTGCAGGTTGTTGGATTTAAGTGTGAGGAATGAATCTTCGCGCCTGCTCGGATTATGTTTGTGCTCACACGTGAGTGTTGACATGAATGTAGTTCCATACAATTACTCTACAGAGAGGCCTCCGAGAGCAACATCAGCCAGGAAAATGCTCCGTGCTGACACATCAGCAGTCAATGGTTTTCATTCAGCTTCATTCTGTTTTCCATTGTTTTTGTCCATTGATTTCACTTTTCTGCAGGAGATCGTTTGACAAAATCACATTCGATCATTTCAGTGTCTGAATGAAAGCATGTTTGTGTTTGCAGAGGTCAGAGGTTACCGTCTCTGGTGTCTGCGAGGAGTGACTGGTCTAAAGAAGAACCTCCATATCTCAGAGGTGAACCTGGACCCTCAGACAAAAAGTAAGAAGCAGTTTGACTCTTGAATAACCACAGAGCAGGTTGAGGGTCCTCAGGATATCTCTCCATTATCTGGATCACTCACTGTAACACTGGCAGTGAGGCAGAGCGGCAGAGGTTAAAGCTGGTTATCGGCTCACTAAATCAACACAGGGTTTATCGGTCTGCAGCACTGGCAGCATCTGACCAATCAGAAACATGGACAGGTCTGCTGACAGCACAGAAACGGGTCTTATGAAGGAAGATAAAACTCATATTAGAAAAATATAAAGAGGTCAAACACAGAATATAGACTGTGAAGGAATATTAAATAATATTATTATATTTTAAGGCTGTGTGTGTGTCTGTCTGTGTGTGTGTGTTTGCTATTTCAGCCTTTGTGTCTCTCTGGTGGGGAAGGAGCCTGAGCTAGTGCGTGAGGTTGAGAGATACCAGCTAGATATAGTTGGGCTCACCTCAACGCATGGCCTGGGCTCTGGAACCAGTCTCCTTGAGAAGGGCTGGACTCTGTTCCAGTCAGGAGTTGCCCTCGGTGAGAGGCGGCGAGCTGGGGTGGGTATTCTTGTATCCCCCCGGCTTGCTGCCTGTACGTCGGAGTTTTCACCGGTGGAC
>JASGAU010384039.1:0-10684 GCA_030220045.1 Australoheros facetus
CAAAAACAAAAACAAAAAAACAAAAAACAAAAACAAAAACAAACACTGTGTAAATGTTAGTATGTAATTTATACGCTGAATAATCAGCTGTTGGCTAGATAAGATAAATGCTGATTTCAGCCTTTCAGTAATTCTTGAGGTTTTTTGTGTTTAGATTACATGACCAATGTCAGAAAGCCGTAATTAGTGGCAGACCCATCAGAGTTGATTTTGCACTTTAGTGGTGAGAATTTCAGACACTGCTGTGATAAACTGAATTAAAATTAAGACCCAAATAATATATATCATATATACTTTGTGGCCTAAAAGGTTACACGCAGTCTCACATTTCCTTGTTATGTAAAATTTTCTCTCACTCAAAGGATCATACCTTTGTAATCCTGGACCCTGGTGCTGGCGCCTGCGTCGATTATTGTGGAGATGATGCTCTCATTGCCAGTACATGCAGCAAAAGACAGGATGTGCTCGCCTGTTGCGTATTTAAAAAAAAAAAAAAAAAAGCCATCTGTTTTGTTACTTTTCACAAAACCATACATTATAATTAACTGGTTATTGCTTTCCTACAAAACAACTTGCTTTTAACATTTACGTTTGGGGTTTTATTGTCTTGCCACCAGCCTTGTAATTGAGGACTGATACATTTTTGACGTAAGCTCACTCATGCTGACTTACCACAGTACAGAAGTCCTTCTCTCCTTTTCCTGAAATACAGACCAGTGACCCGAGGTGTGGCCACATCACCACCACGACTAATCAGATGAAGAACCAGGTCGCTGTGCTGATTCATCACAGCGATGTGGAGCGGAGTAACACCTGAGGCGGAGCACAGCGAGAACGTATACATCAGATCACTGTAAACGAACTGATTGTCATTTCATCAGTTTTACATTTGGTGCAAGTGAAGCTTAGATCTAAACTGAGTAGATCTAAGCTTCATGTACTGTGTTGCTTTATCCACCCCTGTAACTCCTGGCCTCTTAACCTTTTACTACCACAGGGGTCAAGGCCACCAGTGACTCCTGTGGTAGCAAAAGGGTTAAAATGGTGGATAAGGCTGTAAATAGGTTATTGATTGATTGTTGCATGAATGAAATAAATGAAGTTTAAAAAAAGTTCAGTGACGTGATTCGACTGAGTAAAAGTAAAAAAAAAAAAGAGCTGCTTAATTTGTTGTGTAAAGCTTCTACAAACCCATGTTTTTTTTAATCCTTTACATCAAAAATCTCAAACTTTGCTAATAAGATGAATTACTTGAGTTGCAAACCAAAAAGCTGACAACCTGAGATCTTTACGCTTACACATAAAATAGGAATCAGCTTGCATGATGCAGGCAACTGTATATAGTTTGTGACTATGTGTTTCTGCATGTCAACCTTGGAAAATTTCAGAGGTCATGGGCTCGTTGATGAGCTCCGGGGCTCCGTCCATCAAAGCCACGGCAGCATCGAGGTTATCGTTCATCACTGCAATGTGAAGGGCTGTCTCTCCTAGCGCTCCTGAATGAGAAGATTACACATTCACAGGCCACGGCAAACACACCACAAAGACAACAATGTAAGGTTTAAACTCCTCATTCAGGCGTACCTCTCTCAAAGATATTTGTGGATGCACAGCTTAGTAGCTTCTTGATGCAACCGACGCTGTTGTTTTTAGCCGCATAGAAGAGAGGAATGTCATTTGTGCTGAGGGACAGAAGGAGAGGAATGAGACACCACATATACAGCAATAATTTTAACAAAACTGAATGTACTGGAATGCGGTGTCAGACATGAGGTTATTACTTTTTTGTGTAGAGCAGAAATCTCTCATCAAGCATTTCGTTCCATCCTTTTTTATTCTGAAGGCGAAACTTCAGCTGGCTCCACCAATGGTTGAGCTCCCTCGGAGCAGATCTTGCCATAGTGGACTCTAAATAGAAAGGTGGGAATTGCTTAATTATTTAGGCCTTGATATTTGTTCATTTTGGTAGTTTTTTTTTTTNCACACACACACACACACACACACACACACACACACACTTCTTTCAGTCTTACCTTTAAGGAATGAAACTGCTGCTCCTCAACCTCTAGTGATACTCAGAGAGACCACTCAGAACTGAGAACAGCACCTTTTTAATGTCCCCGAGGAGAGATGAAATCCCTCTGGCATCCCCATTATATACACATATGTATATCCAGTCATGAGGGAGGAGACATGTGGAGGGACTGCGAATGAATGGGTGGAGAGGGAGGATGTGTGAAGAGCAGACAGGTAAGACAGAGACTGTGACGCAGTAATGAGTAGGTAGACTTTCACCCACTGGTCAGAAGTCCCACAGAAAAAGTTGTACTTTAAGCTTCAACTCACTGTTGACCTCACTGCACGCCTTTGTCATACCAAACTGAAATTATGGGCTTGATTCTGTCTCCTTAAAATGAAAGTGACAATGGTCCAGTCCCCAGTTCATGGATATTTCTGCCATCACCAGGCCTGTCTGTATTCCTCTGAATGCCACCAGAACCTGCATGACCACTATGAAAATTCAGCAACATCATGACAGACAACCGTTTGAACTGTTAAAAGAACCTGTTTAGAACTTGCAAGCATGCTTTTCTATATCTCACTTTAAAGCATGGTGGTTAAGGTTGCATCTTTTTTTTTCCTTTTGTTGTTGTTCCATAAATGAAGAGATTTCACTGAAAATATGGAGATGATAAAGGATTTTACAGCACACTGCTTCTTGTGCACGCAAACACTACACATCTAGCTTGATTCACAGTGATATAACATGTTGAGCACCGTCCATGTGTCAACAGGAATGATCACAAATGTGGTAATTACTGGGCTGCAAAGACTGTAATGATCAGCTGGCAGCAGCATCATGTTCGATGAGGGAATGTCACTTTCCTCTGAAGGCGGAAAACAAAGCTAATGGTGCACGCTGTTCTGTGAAACTGCAATTAATTTAAGAGTTGAAGCATTCAACCAGTAAAAAGCCACAAATTTAATTTACACAGAGCTGATTAATTTACAAACAGCTGAATCAGCAAACCTTTAAATTTCTGGGCACCTTGGTCGTAGTGGACACATATTTTTCTGCACTATTTTTAGGCCGTGACTAAGAGGCTGGTTAGCCGCTGGATAAACTGGATTTAGGACAACTGTATAGGAGGCCCTGATAATGGTTGCAGATGTGGCCATCATTTAGTATTGTGGAGATAATAGCTGTTTACCAGATGGCGAGCACCATCTTTAAGCGGTGTCATAAAGACTAGTAGTTTTCACACTGTTAACGTCTTTACAAAGAAACAATAATACCATAAAAAACATGATTTTGTGGTTTGGGTGTGCACTGTTTCTGGACATATATAACAACACTGAGTTAATTTGAGGTGAGACACCAGCAAAACAGTTATTACAGACATCTCGTGACAGTTGGCAGATGCTCCTGTTCAGAGTGACTTAATAGCGCTCGATGACCATTATTTAAGTGGCAAACTAAAACAAAACTTAAGTGGGGGGTGACAAAAACAGTTTAATAATAGAAATTAAATTGAAATGACCCTTTGTAAAAAAGAAAGTGTGCATTTACAAACTAAAAATATCCAGGAAATATCTTTAGTTTTTGTGAATTTGGCCAAATCTGTCTGCACAACAAGCATCAGAGGAAGATATTTATCGAGACTGATTCTACATAACTGTGAGTCAGTTCCCTTCACAAAATAGTTTTGCCTTGCAATACCGATTCTGAATTTATTTAAATAAATAACCAGAATCTTATAATGATAAAAATAAACCAAAACAAAAAAGATATAGCCTTCGTCCTACCAACATATTTAACATGGGGGTCTCTGAGGTCTGCAGGGACCACAGTTGGGAGGATGAGAGTTAAACACCCTCAATCTGAAACATTCGTCCATTTTCCTAACCACTTGTCCAACTTGGGGTCACAGGGGAGCTGGAGTCTATGCCAGCTGTCATAGGATGAGAGGCTGGGTACACCCTGGACAGGTCTCCAGACCATCACAGGGCTAACACAAACTCACTCATTCTCACCTACAGCCAAGTTAGAACCACTAATGAACCTAACATGCATGTCTTTGGACGAAGCCTACACAGTCACAGCTACAGAAAGGCCTCAGCTGGCCAGAACTTTAAACCTAGAGCTGTCTTGTGTGAGCATGAATCATAGTAAAACTTCTCTTTTTTTTGGATAACTAAAAAAATGTAAGAATGAAATAAAAATAAAAACAAGAAGAAAAACCCTCACCTGCTTGTTAATCTCTGAACTGAGCGGCATCAAATGCTCATGCAGTGCTTTAAATTAGGATTAAACTGGAATCTGTCATGGATAGGCTGTGTGGCTGGCAGGGGTGGACCCAAATGCAGGACACATGAGACAGAACTAAACTAAACTAAAGGCAGCTTTAATGCTGAATCTCTTTAACAATGTCCAAAATACAAAACACAAAATCCCAGAATCCAAGGTCAGACATTAAACCATGTGACACACTTGGAAATCAAAAGGGAAGGCGCACACAGTGGACAGGGGAACACAGAAGATGACACAACAAAGAACTAGGGAACACTGAGACCTGGGGAACACCCAGCTGAGGAGGACGAGGCACAGGTGGACAGATTTACACAAACGAGACAAAGGGAAGCAAAGCAGGACGCAGGAACACAGAGACGCGGGGAAGACAAGAAAAAAGGGAGACCCGAATTAAATACAATAACTATAACAAACTAAGAATCTAACTGTAAGGAAAGTGAAAAACACAGCAGAGATGCAAACAAAACCAGAACATCACAAAGAAAACAACACTGGGCAAACGGCCCAGGACAGTCTCTGTACAGCAGCTTCATTCCCTGCGATATCTGGAAAATTCCAGGTCTTGAGGTCATTCTCATATTTCTCTTTAGCACAGCATCAGATATTTCCATTGTTTACAAAAATATTTTAAGTCTTTATTTATAATACAAAAACTGTAGCGGGGAAGTAGCTGTTCACTCTGCACTTTACAGAAAAATATTTAATTTAATTCATTTGCTGGTTGATTTTATACAAATATAAGATGTTCTTTTAAAACATCTACACAGTAAATTAATTTGTTTTAGCTTAGCTGAGTATAATTCTATTGTAAAATGAATGAAAATGTCCATTAGAGAAGTAATCAGAATCAGAATATTGATCCCAGAGGGAAATTTCTGTTGTTACAGCTGCAACCATTTCATTTAAATGAATAACACCAAAACCAAAATAACATACACTAAAGGCATAAAAATATAAAGACTAAAGAGATAATTTGGCTATATACACATCTAAATCTATACACATAAAACTTATGAGTGCAGTGTCTGTGACAGTAATACTTAAGTATTTATATAGTAAGGTTTGTTTTTAATTATAGTGAATTACTATATTCTTCCTTAAAGTTTTAGAGCATTAAAAACAGGATGAGGTTTTCAATAAAAAAAAGGGGTTTAAATTTCTTCATTTTTCACTTTCTTTCATTCTTTCATCCATAGTCTGAAAATATTCCAGACTAAGAGTGGGCCAAACAGTACTCAGACCTCCAGTGTGTTTATTAGACCCTGTATGTTCAACTTAATATCAGTCAAAGATGGTTTATATGAGTTAAATTCAAGATAACTTTAAACACATGAAATTATATTTGGTCAATAGTTCAAATTACTTGCGATGGAAAAGAAAACAATCCTATATGAATTCTATTATAATGCATTATAAATGTTTGTTTAAAAACAGATTTGCTGTTTTTTGTTGTTGTTGGTGTAAACAATTAAAATTGCCCTACTTTTTCACCTTGGGTTACAATACACTGCAGTATGATATACAGTAAAATACAGCACAGTGCCAGCCAATTCACCCTGGCAGACTGACATGGGGGTATTTGTATGCAATTATCATATCAGTTCACATCTGCTCTGATATCAGCAGGACTGGGCCATGTGGGATACCTGCGTCTGTTCTTGAAATGTTGCTGAACCAAGCAGATCTCAACTCTGATTTTACACAAACCTGCTGATCTGTGGAACGTGAAGTACGAGAAGTTCACTTTTAGACACCGTGAAGGTGATATTAGCAGATCAAGGTGAGCCTTCTGCTCAGCGTTGGCGTTACGGACAGGCTGCTTCTGCAGCCATCAGTGAGCAGCACGACTGAGGAGGACACTGAGCGGATGGAAACCTGGGAAGCACCCCTCATATCTCTGAAGCTAAACAGAGGTTATTCATCAGCATGTGCAGCCACCTACTCGAAAATTGCAAAACGAATGTGTTGATATTTTGCATTCACAGTCAGCCGTCCTAGTGTGTGGAGTTCATTGATCCACTTCTGCAGCAAGAGAAAATGTCTCTCCTGTTTGTCTCTGCATGATTGTAATCATGCATAGGATTTGTGGTTTCTTGAATAGCAAAATGACTTGAACTCCCCTGTCAAAGTCAGTTGCCTGTGGTCATGTGGTAGAAATCAGCTGAATGCATCATTTAAACCTTGTTTGTGTATCAAATGCTGGAATGACCATCAAAGACGTTTCATCACTGCTGAGCTGTATAAACTCAGCAGCATTCAGTCTGTTCTTCAGTGTGTTTGAAATTGTCAAATTTGAAACTAGTTCTTAAGAATTTTGATTTGTATGTTGGAGCTATAAAACATCAAGAAACCCAAGAAACAGCGGGGCTCCTCATTAGAGGGTGCACACTCAAAAAATTCTTTGTATTTACTTAATCCTCTTAGGCCAGCAATTTCCACCACACTGAGTTTTGTTAGAATTTAAAATTATTAAAACTGACTCTAGTGAACTTAGATTTAATTAAGAAGTCGGCATTCAGCTAACGAGCCAACATAAATTCAACAAAACACAATTTCTTCTACTTTATGTAACCGTGTTAATTAATGCCAACATTAAGATATTTCATTTTCCTTACTTAACTCACTCAACTCAGACCAACTAAACTATACTTGTGGTTTTAGCTTAACAAAGTTAAATGAGTATGACAACCACTGGATTTTGTTTCACTGGACTTACTAAATCTAATTATGTCAATTTCCACACAGTGTATTTAAGTAAATTCAAATCATTCCACATTGCAACTGAGTTTTTCCCAGAACCAATTTATTAGTGCTAACCTGGTACCTATGAATGATAAATTTGTGTTACCATATCAACATTTCAATCTTATATTGTTTTTCATGATATTTTACAATTTCTAAAAAGGTAAATACACTGGAAATAGGACCCAGTTCACCTGTACAGTTACTCAGTTAGCTACCTCTATCCTAAAGGTTACAGGGCTGGTGGTTTTCTGTATTTTTCATGTCAGCAAATACTAACAACAATGTAGCTCAATAGCAGAAATGAATAACACATTCCAGGTTTTGGAAAAATAGGCAATACTGTTGATAGATTGGTGCTTATGGAATTTATGTTATTTGTTATCAATGCAAAAAAAAAAAAAATCTCCAACCTCACAGTTCAACTGTATAACAACCATCAGCTCAAATCCCATGGATAAAAATGATATGCACACACAATTGACACTTCCTATTCACTCCTAAAATGTATCTGAGGAAACATTTTTCAACATCTGTCATTTATATGTCTCAGTTTCAAAATACAATGATAAAACTGTATTGTTAATTTAAGAAGTCAAAAATACATTAGATAGCAATCTTATGGGACCTGCACATACCCAGTGATTTTGTGCAATGAAAATATTTTCAAATTAGGACGAACGGAGGAACCAGGCACATAAGAGTGAACACACATTATGCACTACACAGGAATTACTTCCATTCGCCCCCCCCACTGTCATTTCTACAAGACAGTCATCAATTATCTGAAACTAAAACCATTCCAAAACCATATTTATAACCTTTGTGTAGATGCTTTGATATCCCAGCTCCAAGCTTTCCTCTGTGCACTGCTGAGTGTCCCATAAAAGATCTTTCCTGCTCCAAAATACAAATCTCAACCAAGGCTGGACTATAGTCAAAATAACAAGCCCGGGAGGGGGGAAAAAAGGGAAACCCACTAAACAGGGGAACACAAAGCTAAGGGAAACATAAACTATGACACAACAAGGAACAGAGAGGAACTGAGGGTTTAAATACACACAAGGTAATCGGGGAGAGTGGAGACTGCAGGGAACAACAGGTGAACCAAATGAAACTAATGACACAAAGGAAGCAAAACTGAACACAAAGCACAGGGAACAAGGGACTGTCAAAATTAATCAGGAAGTGACCAAACAAGACACAAACGCAGACTTGACACAACACGAGGACTGGCATACACAAGAGACACAAGGGAAATCTATATCAACCTATTGTGTACTTTTTTCTTTCATTCTAAAATAGGACAAATCTACTGAGCACACAACTGCATCATACCACTCAGATTTATTGGCAGATACACTCAGTGGCCACTTTATTAGATATAGGCTAATAGAGAGAATGGGCTAACATGCTAGAGAAAATCCAAAATAAATTCAAACTTACCCAGTTCTTTTTTAAAGTTACTAAAGATGTATGCTGTATAATCATAATCAGTTCAAAGAAATCATTAAATGACAAAAATTAACATGACATTAGTGTAAGGAAACCTTTGACCACAACTGTCATTTTGGCACCTTTTTGGCAAATGCTGTAGCGCTAACCTGCCCCCGAGCAGGTTATGTTCCAGATTAGAGATCAACAGGTATGTAATCATCACCTACTGACCAATCAATTTTCCATAAAATAGCATCACCACTCTTTGACGATCCCTCAGACCTCTGTATGCTGACAGTAGGAGGGTCTAAAATTTTTCAGTAGTGTCTAATATCTTCTATCTAAGAAATATACATTCTTAAAGGCAACTTTATTATTTGATTTTTTTTCTTGTTGTCTGTGAACAGTTTGACAACAATTTATCATTCTGTAAACATTAATAAATGATCCTAAAACAAATCACCTTTTTGAACTTGCTGACTTTACATCTAGTTCTCATGTAGAGTAATTTTGAAGTCTGTTTTTATATTTAATCTTTGTTTACTCCCAAACCATTAAACATTAGTCATTCTGTTGCTTTGCCCTTGACCTTGATATATCACATGTTGATGTACAACTTATCTTTTATTACACAGTGTTATGACTGTATTGTGCAACCATGGCAGATAGATAACTTGTCTCTATAAATGATTCTACACTTTTTTTTCATGGTCAAAAAGCATGCAAAGTTCTCTCATGTTGTCTGTACTGTTGTTTGACCCCTTTACAAATGTTAATAAAACTCGTGAAGTCAACCCGGTTGTGTGCAACAAATTTTATTTCAAAGGTGGCAATGCCAGTCCATTAAATCTTGACCAATTTGCCATTACCTTTTTAACCTTTTCTCTCTTAACATCTTTTCATCCCTTAAAAGGGAACCAAACATGATGTGTTCAACAAGAAAATCTATTTTCATTCATTTCGGTGATATGGGCTGCTTGTTCCACTCTTTGTCACTTCTGTTTTCCTGCTGTGCCAAATTCATTTCAGTCCAAATTTCAAAATCATTATTGTTGTTCAGTAATCTGTTGGTCAGTATTCTCTGTGCCAGTCAGTCCAGAGTCTGTGGTACATCCCTTCTCTGCCCTGTCTCCACCTCAAACAGGTTGTCCATCTCAGCCAGTCTCCTGTCATGACGTGTTGGCGCAGACTGTGTGGAGGTGATGACTCAAATGCAGGACTTGGGAGCAGGCAGTTGTGAATAAACAAAAGGTGAGCCTTTATTCCGGCTAAAAGCAAGAGTGAATTAAACAAGGCTGATTACAAAACTAGGGAAAACTAACTAGGAACACTAGGAGCATGAAGAGCATGGAGGCAACAACAGAAATCTGACAAGAGACAAGGGGAAGACTCAGACAATAAATGCACAGAGGGACCATGATAGGACCATGACAGTCTCCATTATTACATGTTTCCTCTGCTGCCTCACCATCTTAGAGACTCCAGGACTCCAGCCACTGTCTCCTACCTTGATCTGAGATTCTGCTCTGTGATGTTGTTTATCTTCAGAATCTAATAGCCAAAAAAAAAGCTCAAATATGAAGTTTTGTATTTTCATAATTTTGCAATACATTTAGCTCTTTTCTTCCAAATTATCGTGCTGTATTGATATGTTAATTAGATCACTTGTGTATGACTCATGACTTCAGCTTGGAAAGCATGAATGTCACGGCAATTTTGGGCTTTTATTGATTTCTTTGAACTGTTCTTTTCCAGGGTGGAATGATTGCACAACATATATTGTTAATGACTTCAAAATACAAGAATTAGAATTAGGTGCACAAGTTTGAATTTATGTTTGATTTTCTCTAAAAGTATACATACAGGCTCACGTACATTCCCCCACGATTAATATTTGGTTAAATTGTCACGTTCTACTGGTGCAGGCAAAGCGGAGGACCCCAATGCAGGACTCAGAGGCAGGAGCTACAATTAACTTAAACTTTTATTTAGCACAGACTAAACGCAAGACTGGACAGGTGCCAGCGGTACACTATACATAGACATAGACATAAACGTAGACATGGGCATAAGCATAACTAAGAACATGGCATGTAGTGATGTGTCGTTCTGTGTCGAGGCTTCGAAGCGTGTATCGAGTAATTGAGGGAGACTTTTGTGAAACGCGTATCGAGGCTTGTGTCGTGAAGTGCG
>JASGAU010384048.1:0-17508 GCA_030220045.1 Australoheros facetus
GTGTGTGTGTGTGTGTGTGTGTGTGTGTGTGTGTGTGTGTGTGTGTGTGTGTGTGTGTGTGTGTGTGTGTGTAGGTGTGTGTGTGTGTGTGTGTGTGTTTATCTTTGCAGAGAAGGTCACCTTGCTCATTCTGATGGGAATGCCTGGTGATGGCATTCACCAGTATGGCCTTATAAAAACAATAAGCTTGCTAACAATTAGAACATACAAACAATAACACTAATTTGGGTATTAAGACAGGATATACTTTAATACAGAATGTAAACACAATGAAGGTGAAACTCTAACATCTATCAAAACTCCTATCTGTGTAGTAGCTGCAGAAGATTCATACCCTAAAGAAACAATAAGATTAAAAAAAAAAAAAAAATCTCAGATTAGAATGCAGACAGCCTTTGCAATTATCATGACGATTAAATAAAGAGGCTAAAGTCTATGTTAAAGCTGCATCATTTTACACCAAGTAAATGTTTTCCTGCTGAGAGAACTGAAGCCAAAGAGTAAACCGAAATTCTTCATGAAATAATGTAAACCTCTAGTCTGCGTTTGAAAGGGAAATAGTCTGCAGCGTACCTCTGTGGACCGCTCAGGAGGACAGGAGTAAATTAGATGCCAGAGAACAAAACCAAAGGGAGTCCAGGTGTTGTGCGGCATGATCAAGGGCTTTGTGAGCAAAACAGATATTAATTTTTGCTTCAAAGCCATTTCATGAAGCAAACATTCATATTTCATAAAAATAAAAGGTTGTTGATCAGACAGACTCAAAATAACAAATAACACAAAAATAACAAAAAAAGGAAAGTAATATGATACCTATGATATTTGCCAGAGTAGATGTGATTTTGTGTGTGTGTGTGTGTGTGTGTGTGTGCGCGCACGCGCGCGCGCGCACCTGTCCACTCTGTACACCAGGTTCTGACCACCTAATCCCTCACTGTGAGTGTAAAGCCACAGATGCTGTTTCAGCCCCAGCTCGTGGTTGCCTTGGACACTGACAGCAATATTGTGTCTGACAGACCCCACCAGGTGATCAGCACATCGTTTACCAGTCTCTATCAATCACTCCCTGGCTTCCACTGCTGTTGCGGAGGCCACTTTCACCGAGGAGAGAGACAGGGGAGTGGAACTGAGTCATCTGGGTTTCACACTAATGGTGACTAATATAGAAAGAGCTACTGCAGAGAGGTGATTGACTGCGTACAGGCTGAGGGTTTGTTATCATCTGAGAGAATGTGACAGCAAACCTTGGGACCAGGACTTCCAAAAATAAGGGCAGAATAATGCTGCATGTGTTGGAAGCCTCTTGTTGCTTTACAGGGATTTTAACAGGAGTATGCAGTGGGGGTTCTTGTACTATTGCTATATTTCCTTTGAATCTCAAAGATAAGAAATCAGATTTGTATTCATAATTTATAAGTGGTGACTTGGAAGAAATAGATTCAAGGAGTTTTAATCCCCCTATCAGATATCCCTAAGGCTCCATTTACAATGCAATTTAATTTATTTTCATAGTAAGGCGTGGACAAAGGTCATTTAGCTACTGGCCATTACAAGATTTTAAAATAATTGATCAAATGTCAATGAATACATTGTTATATGGCTCCTATTTTATCTGAATTCGTTTCCATGCCACTGATGATCTCATACCCTGTTTTTATCTCTTGCTTCCTTTCCTCAACCACAGAGGATGAAACGTGTTGTATCCCTCTGCCTGCTGGAATGGAGAAACATAATACTCTATGACTTCAACATGTGTCAGGAGTTTTCATGAATATTTATGCTATGTCTGATGTCCAGAGGTTGCTTTAGGCTTGGAAAGCCATCTGCTTGTAGGAGTACAGAGAGATTATCCAGCTGCATTTCCGCAGGGTGGTGCTCAGGTTGGATTTAGAGGTGAACCAGAGGTCTGCTGGGCAAACAGAGGCCATGCTGGCAACACTGAGAGATTTACACTGTTATCCACGCATAGACACACACACAATAACTCAAGAATTTACTTTTATGTGGGTATTGAGAAAACTGTTTTTAATTGCTTGCAATTTGAATGTCACCTAACCCAAGTACTAGATTAGTTGTGCTTTTAAGGTGTCTTTATCACTCCCTTGCTCTGTTGCAGTAGCTCTCCCCTTCTCATGTTCTGCCTCTCCCTCTTCCCTGTCTCCTGTGATACAGTGTTTTGGTGCATTGTGTCTGCTTTCGTTGAGAGAGTGGTGAAAAACTCATTCAGCCCCAGTGAAAATGAATCTGTACCTCTCTCTTCTGAGCGTGAGTTTATTTCCAAGATAGTTTGGAGTCAAAACGTATTTCTCAAGATTACTTTATTAGTAGGCAAATGAAATCCATAGGATTCTTCCACATGGCCAGACAGAAGCAATTGTTGAACAGGAACATCAGACAAAGCTGAGGCACAGTTGATTGCTTGCGTATGGTTATTGAACAAAGTTGAAAACCTACTTTCAGAGAGGAAGATTTTGCAGGTTCTGTGCTTCATTTGTATATTTTATTATGTAGCATTCATAAAAAAAAAAAATAGAAACCTCACACCTTGAATATCTGAAATAGATCTCAGTGTTCATTTGTTTATCCACCCTCATGTCCAGATGTTGAACCTGCAGAGTTTGTGTTTAGTAAGTGGTGAGTTGTCCAGACTGATTTAAATGGGTGTGTTATCCAACAGCACGTGGTGCAGAATTGCTTTTTGTCACTTGATTAGCCAAATAGCCAACCCAGAAAATCCTCTCTGGCCAGAGACCATTTATATTGTAGCTGTGTTCATTTTGGATGCTTTAGAGTGTCTCCCTTCCAGATGTTTCACCACAGTCTGTCATACCAGAGCCAGAATATTACAGCCCCTGTTCATGTACAGCAATCTGTCAGTTTATCTTTTACACAATTGCACACGAGTTACTGTCTTACACGCTATCATGCCCTATACCATTATATAAACTGCTAAAGTGAAACAGACATCTGTATATTGTGGAAATAAAAATTATATATATATATACACACACACACACACACACACACACACACACACACACACACACACACAGTCATGGTAGAAAGAAAGTACACCCTCTTTCAATTTAAAGGTTTCAAGTATCAGGAAGTAAAAAATAATAATCTGGTCCTTATTGGTTATTTATTTAACTACAATTAAGCCAAAATGCAGAAGCAATGAGTAAAAACTAAGCACACCCTTACTGTTTCTGTTGGAATTAAGTGTATAAGTGGCAACCAGGTGCTGCTAATTAAATGCACTTTATTAACTGTTCATCAGCAAGAGTGAGCACCGCTATAAAACAAAAAGTTATGGCAGTTTGCTGGTGTAGCACATTGATGCAATGTAAAGGAGGAAAGACAGTAGTCTTGGAGAAGCAACTGTTGCTGCCCATCAAACTAAAAAGGGTTATAAGGCCTTTCCAAACAATTTGTCCATTGTTCAATAGTGAGAATCATGATTTGTCACAAATGGAGAACATTCAAGGCAGTTGCTAGTCTTCCCAGGAATCTGTGATTCTTGGTTTTCTTTGGGTTTGTTTTTCCCCTTAGTGTATTGGCTGTGTTCTTGGTTGCTTGTTTTGAGCATTGTGTCTTCCCTGGTATTCCGCCGTTTTATGTCAAGTCTCCATCAGTGATGTGTCCTCTTGTTTGGTTTTTTTCCTGTTTTATTTTGCTCACCTGGGTCTTGTATGTTTGGTATTTTGTTTACTTCTCTTGTCTAGTTTTTCGTGATTAGTCTCAGCTTTTCACCTCCTGTTTCCTATTCCCTCATTCCCTCTTGTATTTATTGTCATTGTCTCCCCTTTCTTTTTGTCTGGTCCTCCCACTTAGCTGTGCTGTCCCTAGTGTTTTTTCCCTGTGCTTCCTCATGCCTTTGGATTTTGTTACCTATTTCTGGACTGTCAGTTACTTGTTCATTTCAAGTCATAAATGCTCAGCTTTACATCTACTGCATCCTGCATTTGGGTCTTCAATCTTCCACCACACCTCACACAGCCAAATCTGATAAAGCAATGCTGATAGAGACTGCAAAAAGCCCAAGAGCTACAACTCACACTCTACAGGCCTCTGCATGTGAAATGTTAATGTTCATGACAATACAATAAGAAAAATACTGAACAAGTATGACTTGTTTGGAAGGGTTGCCAACAGAAAGCCTAGTCTNAAAAAAAAAAAAAAAAAAACATGGGCGCACAGCTTAGTTTGCAAAGTTGCATCTCAACAAATCACAAGACTTCTGGAACAATGTCTTGCAGACAGACAAGACCAAAATGGAGATGTTTGGCCATAAACCAAACATAGCCTCTCAGCACAAACACCTCAAACCAACCATCAAGCACAGTGGTGGAGGAGTGATAAATTAGGCTTATTTTGCAGCCTGGGCACCTTGCAGTTGTTGAGTCCAGCATGAAGTCCTCTGTATACCAAAGTATTTTAGAGTCGAATGGGAGGCCATCTGTCCAACAGCTGAAGTTTGATATTTGTTCACGCTACCCTACAAAGACCCGAAGTATACCCACAAATCTACGATAGAGTGGCTTATAAAGAAATGAATCAAGGTGTTGCAATGGCCCAGTCCAAGTCCAAACTTCAACCTGATTGAAATGCTGTAGCAGGATCTTAGGAGAGCTGTGCATAAACACAAACCTCACTGAACTGAAGCAACCTTGTAAAGAAGTGTGGGCCAAAATTCCTCCACAACGATGTGAGAGACTGATAAACTCATACCAAAATTGATTACTCCAAGTTATTGCATATAAAGGTGGTTCTAGAAGCTGCTGAGTCATGCTGTATACTCACTCTTTACCATGACTGTAAATAACTGTCACTGGATGAATCTTTGACTCAATATTAATCGATAATACATTTTAATTACAAATTCCGTGCACTATAACACATCTGTGTGTAATATGTTTCTTTTTGTTTGTTTTTCTTCTCATCATAACTGTGACTGTCTTTAAAGTTTATACAACTTTAGAGAAATGGAATTTTCTGGAGGCATTTCACTCTCCAAAATGTGCTTTAAATAACCAGTATTATTCTTTAATACTGCCTGGTGCTGTGTGTCTGTGAATTAAATAGCTCATTTTAAAGACAAGAAGAAAGGCATCCGTTATTTTGACTCCTTTCTTTTGGTGATTTTAACTACATGCCACAGTTTCTCCAGTTGATTTTGTTTGCTTGTTTGCCTGTTTTCCTGCGGTGTGGCTCAGTTATTACATGCACTAAATACAGATCCAAGGTATCCGTCTCATCAATCACTTGATTAATTCCACAGCTATGTGCCACCAAGCTAACTGGTTTGTAGCATCTGACAAACCATGATTGGTGTAACATGTCCCCATAGCGAGCAACTTTTTCATCTGATTACATGTGTGGTGACTGTTCTTATTCTTCTTGCTGAGGATCCAGCCTTTTGTTGTTTTTTCATAAACCGACTGAGTATAGTTTTGACACAAATTCAATGTGCAACCATTATTTTTCTGCAGATATTACAAACATCTCTGTCCTTAGCTGTCTTGACTTACGCTATTCTCCTCTTGGTCATTGCCTCATTTCTTTGTTTTTCTTCCTTTCTTTCACCCTATTGCAGTTTTAACCAATTTTCAGCTCTCTGCCTTTGTTCCACCTTTAATATCTGCTATTACTGCCCTTACACAAGCCTCAGCTGATCTCGCCTCTCTGTTGTCCTCATTCTCACCTCTGTCTTACTTTTTCCTCCTCTGTCTCCTCTTATTTTATTTTTTTTTTTCGATTTTACCTCCTCCGCCTGTCTCTTTCTTGCCATTTCCCTTCTACCTAATTTCTTCTCAGATAGCAGCTACAGAAGACTAGCAGGTCAGGATCCGCCACTCTTAAGAAAACTAATAAAGAGAGATGGAAGGATAGTTTTAAGAAACAAACTCTCCCTCTCTGTCCCTCTGTTTCTGCCTAATCACCCTCCATCAGTCTCACAATAAATCTCTACGTATGAGTGTGTAGTGGTATTTGTTCTGCTATGTGGGTCTTGTTCTGCTTGGGGGTGAGGGGCAGCTTATGGTTCAGTTCTCCACTGAAATTGGGCTTTAAGGCCACTGTATGTAAAATCCAGCTGCAAACAGCATTGTGTTGGCAGCGAGTGGCACATTATTCTTCACAGCTCTGAGTCTGAGCTGATTAAACAGAGCTGATCTGCATTTTACTTCAACGCGGTACAACCAGCTGTAGGAGGATCCATATTTAACTCCAGCTGTAGCTGGTTTATCCAGAGCAATGAAAAGACAGTAAGGTGCTTGTTGAAATGGAAAAAATATATTTCTGAGATTCTGGAGATCCTCGCTGCTTAATATTAGTACAGATCCCTCACTCAGGAATAATTTGCTTTGCGTTCCTGTATGCACTACATGCATTTATGATGTTGACCCTGTTTGTGAAATCAATTTAATTTGGAGTACTCAAGTTTTAATCTACTCGTTTTGCTTTCTGCTTCTTATCATCGTTGGAACATCTTAAGATGAAACAATCAAAAACTTTTCTTTCAGTGCTTTTAACAGTATGAACTAAAAGGGGGAAAAAAATGGAATGACTTAGGTAAGATTCAGTTCTTTTGTTGTTGTTTTTTTTTTCTTTTTTCACAATATGTGTCCATCTGTCTATTTGTTGGAAAGTTTTTGGAATTAAATATTAGGCTCAGAAGTGAAAGTGTAAAGGGTTTAATGGCAGGTGCTCAGCTGAAGAAGTCTCAGAAGTGGAGCAGCATCATCCTTCACACATTTAGTTTCCTTTTTGGTCTTCTAAAGAGCTTTTCTGTTTGCCTCTAACTAGAGCATATAAAGTACATCTATCCATTCATCCATTTACTTCTGCTTACCCAATTCAGAGTTGCGGGTGGGAGCCGGATATGTCGCCAATATGTCGCAGGGCTTGTAAAGGACTAGTGCTGCTAAATGGCTAGTCAGTAGATAGCCAAGACTGTCCCCTTTAGTATAATTTCAGCATTATCTTTAAGGATACAGTGTCAGTGTGATAAATGATTCTACTCTATTCTATTGATTCTATTAACTATAACGAAATGCCAACATATCTTTGGCATTTCTTTTCTGCAGTGTCGTAAATTTATTAAATACCATAGAAGCCAAAATCTTACACTGCCCCATATTTATTCATAATGAGTTAGTTATTTAATTGCAGCCATGAGTAATATATAATAAAACCATAATTCAAAGTTTATATGTGGATGTGTGATGATGTATACATGCAGCATCAGTACATTTAGTCTGCTTACAAACAAAACGCAGGTGCTTTTCCTGTGTCTTCCTAATCATAATTAGATGAGCACAGCTGTTGCCTGGACCTTCGCCGAACCTTTTCTCACAACACCATTGATCTCTCTTGTCGGTGCCACACTGGCAGATACCTGATATTTTGTCAGAATGCCATCTCTTGGCTTCATCTTTGGGATTAAAAACAGAGCGACTCCCAGGTGAGCAGAGAGCAAAATGCATTTATTTAATTGCTGTCATCAAGTCTACGAGGAAGGATTCTGCTCCTTTGTGTTATCTTTGTCCGCTGTGTCAAGCAGCAGTGTTTTTGCCTTGTGTGAAAGGAGACAATACTTAACCCAGCTGATGTTGCTTCGGCAGCCCACTGAATAACTGTAGTGCCATTTTCACTCTGTGAGCTGGACTTATCGAGTGCATTCAAGTCTTTTGTCTCCCCATCAACTGATTTTGAACTCAAAGGGCACATTCCCGAAGATTTGCTGGCCAACTGTTAGCCAGTTTTGTAGTGTAACTGTGCTTTGTTTGGGTGGTGTAAGTCAAACATTTGGCCAGACTCCCAGAAATGGATTAGTCCCACTGTTAGATTAAAAAACACTTTCGCAATCAAAACTCCCTGTGGAAAATTTTGGATTCAGCAATATCACAGTGTTTTCACATGCTTGATAAACACTTGGAGTGTGCATATTGTTTAAGAACATATTTGGTGGTAAAAAAAAAAAATCTTGTTTAATTTAATCAGGTAATCAGAGCTTTAATCAGAGGTATAAGTCAACTCCAAAACAGTATTTTGTTTTTTTATAATTATTTCTTTAAATAAGCTGATTACCAAACAGAGAGTTTAGAAGCATGTCTCTGTTTTTTTTTTTTTATTCACACAAAGAAATTTGCTGTAGAGTAGAGCAGTGGTGTAAGGAACAGGCTTCTCTGGGGGAAAGGAACTTTTTTTCTCTCTGAACTGGCTGATCAATGAGATAGAGATCTCGTGGTCAATGTTCCACTCTCCTAAAAGGCACCATGGGATCCGCAGCCCACTTCATCTTTATCACTGGTCTGCTTCTGCTCTGACCGCAGGGACCCGACGCAGGCTCATTACTACCACAAATAGAGATCTGGCTGCATGGCCTGAGACTGGGATGAGTTGGCGGTCAGGGATGGAGATTGCTGGGAGGGTAGCACTGACACTCTTCCTCACTTATCTCCAGTGTCTCATCTTCCATTTCTTTCCCCCGAGATTTTGCCTTTTCTGAATGCCAACAGCTGGTCTCCCCAAACCCCCATAAATATTTTGGTTCAAAGGGGAATCAGGTAGCTATAATAGACTACCACCTGCCCTGCTCCATCTCCAACCACCCTGCATCAACACCTCTGCCAAGTCCACTCTGGCATTCTGGCCTTGGCATCACACTTGCTGACTGATGGACAATGTCTCCAACAGCATCTGTTCTCCAGTGCTCAGTGGCCAACATAACTCTCTGGCTTGCAATAAGTTACGCTGAGCCAGGCTTCATACTCTGTTCTGCTATTGGCGGGTTTTCTGCAACTGACGATGTCCAAACTGATTAGCTATGTCGCTTTTTACGCTACATGAGCTGTTCTTCCTTTGGCTTAGGCAGCCCTTGTATTCACCTCACTGAGACTGAGTGGCTGCTGTCCACTTGGCAGAAGTGCTAAGTGTTTTCAAGGACAGTTTAAGCTTCCTGCCAAGCATGCGTTGTATGCTAATTAATGACCAGGTCAATGTGTGGTAATGTAAATGAGTCACTCCAAACATTGCTGATGAACAACGCTAAGGCTGGCTTTCCTGCTGCTGCGTCTGACACATTCCAAGACCCATAAAAGTGCAGTGATACTTTATTAAACAGAGTTTTGATGTGATGCCCCTCTGATTCCAAGCCAGCAGATGTAGTTGCTGATTATGTCTCTACTCTCCATATGGCACTACTGCACGTCCACCTCCTCTTCAACCCTCCTCACCCAGACCCCCTCCCATCATGCTCCTGTTAGGTACACATCCAACAGGTAACAGAATGACTTGGGCACTTGTAAACTCAACAACCGAGACAACCCAGGGCTTGTTGGACTGGCCGAAAGGGAAATTAGCTTTCACCTTCACTTCAGCTCAGAGCAGTGGTCTCCTCACTAATACCTCAAACTATTCTTGCTTAGTGAATACAAAGCAATTTGTTAAAAAAAATAAAAATAAAAAATAGTGTCTAGTAGTGCATCACTGGCTTCTCAGTTTGAAAATGTAACAGATCATAAATAGTTAATCCAAGCAGATCAGAGGGTAGTTTGCAGGGCATTTAAGGTCATATGTAGTTAGTACATGGTAAGTGGGCTAAGGCATTTTTGCTGGCATATAAAGGTTCTTCCTTTTCCACGGTTCTCTGTGTGCAAGTGTGTTACTTGTGCAAACCCTGTGTCCTGTGAGAGCTTCCTCATTAAACGGCTGTCAAACGTAAGTCTGCAAACCTGCCAGCCTTTCTGTCACACCGCAGGAAATACACACACACACACACACACATATATATATATATATATATATATATACACTAATCTTAACTCTGAATTGAGGTGGCCACCAATGGGAGACAAGAATATTGTTGATTTGTATATGTGAGCGTGGGCAGCATACAAGAGGACTTTACTATCTCACCAAACTTGGAAATATCCAATAGCAACCAAATGCTAGTTACAAAGCAGTGGGCGATGAGTGAATTGCTTTAGGGGGACAAGTCGTCCATTGTCTGACATTTAGAATGACCAAAATTTATAAAAATGACTTGATGTTTTATTTAATATGACATGCAAACACTGACTGAGCCAATAAAGTCATCAGGAAAGTGATTGCAGAGGTCAGGCTTCAGTGATGATGTAACCACAGGTACTGATGGACAGTAAATAGAATATAGGTTTAAGGCATTTCCATGTTGCTTCCCTTTTCAGAGCCTGAAGCTACAGCCATCTTTTTCTATTATCACTGCTGCAGAGGGCTTTAGGATAAACACAGGGTCATCCAACAAACAAGAGAACCTGGCTCAATGCAATGCTGCTCCTAAATGATTATTTTTGAACAAAAATGTCTTATTTGTATTGTTTAAAACGATAGCAGCATGAGATGAAACGGTTGCTGACTTGACTACTTTCCAGCCCTGCGGCAAGAAGCTTTATGGTTTGCATTTCACCGTCTAGCTGGTACCTAAAACAACATTTTATACTTTCAGCCCGGAACATCCACTAATACTCTCACTAGCTGTTGGAAACTTTGTGCGCTTGACAGTTTTGTGATACTTACTGCCAGAGACATATTTAACTTAAAATCAAAAAAAGTAATTAAGAACAATACTCAGTTCTATTTATTACCTAATGAATACAGCGCAAACAGCCTGTACAGCTTCCTGTTGTAACAACAAATAAAGGCTGCACCTTCTAAATAATAAATGAGAGCCACAATACTCTGAACATATTTTTAGCCTGCTGGGACCAAACAATAACAAAGCTAAATGCTGATGTTGTTATTGAATTCCCTGAAACTGTACGTCTTGAGAAATGAACCAATAAAGGGGGGAACATCAAGCAGATTGCCTTTGACAACAGAATCAAATTTCACACGGCTAAATTCAATGACACCATTTAATGAGTGCTGATTGCAACCCTTTTGCTATTCCTCACTCCCTGTTTATGTCTGTTATGTCTGTTTATCTTTTCCTCCCCTCCTGACCTATACACACTTTCCCCTGCCTCTGCCTCCCCTGTCACTCACTTCATTGCTCTCTTACTCTGCCAGTCAGACTGTCAGTTTCTCCCCATCTTTTCCTCCGTTCTCTCTCTTCTTCTGTCTTAGAATTGCACTGACTCCCTCCCGTCGCCCACCCTTCATTCCCCTGATGCACGCCTGTCTTTCTCCACAGCAGTCACTGTGTTACTGAGCTCCATCTACAGTGAAGCTACCAAATTATTAAAATCAGAGCAGTTATATTGAGTTTTATTGTTTGCCCAGGATTTTGTTCCCTTCGGTTTTTAAATTTAATTTGTTTCACTCCCACACCAATAGTGTCAGAGCCATGAGCAAATGCTTTAAAGACACTTCCATCTAATTCTAATGTACAGCTTGTTTACTAGTATTGACAAGTTGTTTACATTACTTGGAATAATTTCTTGTGCCTCGGCTAAATGGATAAACATTGATAAAACTGCTTGATCAAATATATCAGTAAATGAATGATAATTTGTTCGATGATTCCTTCCTATGAAAGATGACTGAAAACTCAAACGTAGCTTGCAAGTAGAATTATCAGTTTCAGACAGTTTTGAAAGCAGCCTGATACAAAATAGTCTGTTGCGTCTCTTTCAGCAATTCTCACCATTCTTCTCAACCTTACAGTACCAGTCAGTACTTTGGATGCACTCATCCATTCATATGAATGAGTGAGTGTGTCCAAACTTTTGACTGTTACTGTATCTCAAGTGTCTCTTTTACTATTGCACAATGGTAACTGGTTTCACTGAGACTGTTCCTGGATGCAAGTCTGTCACCTCATAGCAGGCAATGAACTGAAGGTGGCTGTCCAACATGTAGAAATCCAAGTAGCACATGTGCTTGTACCAGGATCACAACTTAACTGAGTCGTTTATAGTTATAGTTAGTTGTTGTGTGCAAAAACCTGAAGTGGCACTAACTGTGCTTGTTTTTAGTGACTTTGTTATAGATGGAATAAACTATAAACATAGGGACCTATTAAGAGTTGTTAAGGTGAACATGTCATTCAGCATACACTCACCAGATATTTATTTAGGTACACCTGTTCAACTGCTTGTTATCGCAAATATCTAATCAGTCAATCACATGGTAGCAACTCAATGCATTTAGGGATGTAGGCATTGTGAAGACAGCCTCCTGAAGTTCAAACCGAGCAGTCTGAGTATTTCAGAAACTGTTGATCTCCTGGGATTTTCCCACACAACCATGTCTAGGGTTGAGCATCTCTGAACACGCAACATGTCAAACCTTGAAGCAGATGTGCTACAGCAGCAGAAGAGCACACTCCTGTCAGCTAAGAACCCAGCAAATGTGCATCAACTCTGTGATGCTATCATGTCAATATGGACCAAAATGTCTGAGGAATGTTTCCAGCACCTTGTTGAATCTGTGCCATGAAGAAATGAGCCAGTTCTGTAGGTGAATGTGGGTTTAACTTGGAACTAGCCAGGTGTACCTAAAAAGTGCCTGTGAGTGTATATGTGGGTAGTAATCTTCCTGGAAATGAGGTCAATAAGAGAAAACAGTGACAACTATGGAAAAAAAATGAGATTTGTTAGTTAGATAATAGGTATCTATAGATGCTTTAACATTTTCCACATAACACATAGTTATTTAATTGGATATTACTCTAAGTGTACTGAAGAGTGCAACTTTAACCATTATAACAAATCTGCACAATTGCTGCTCTTGTCAGTTGGAGAGAATCAACAAGTCGTAAATGGTGAGATGTGCCAGTTTGGCTCTAAATGAACTCACTGTAGATCAGGATTGACAGTGAGTTTGTGCCAGAACTAAACTGAAATTGGTGCAGCTGTTTGGCTTGAAGCCGTGCCCTGCAAAGACACATGTAGGAAAGTTGGTTTTTTTTGTTGTTTATTTTATTTTATTTTTTTGGGATTAATCGACCAGCAGAGTGACTGATAATAGCTGTTGGTTGCAGATAAGAAGTCTGGCAGGTGACTTTGATGTGGCTGACAGCTTTCTGTTAGTAATGTGGAGATTGATTTTCTATGCTTTCAGTACCCCTGTTTAAACTCTTGATTCTAAACACTTTTTCACATGAAGAGGACATCGACTGCTGCTGTTTAACAACCAATTAATCATGTTGCTGTGGCCAAGAGGAAATTTGTTTAAGAATGATAGATAATGTCCTCTCCCACCTTGCTGTATGCTGGATTTAGTGCATAGTTCCACAGTCATTTTGACTGCATTTATCTTATCAACATGGGCATTCTGAGCATTGAGTGTATTTTCACTAGAAAATAATGCATTTTAATGAAGTGATTCCAGTAAATTTAGTAAATTTCTGAGAAATGATTAGGGTGTCTATTTGGGTATTTTCTGTGTGAGTCCTGCCTGCACGCTGTGGAATATGATGATGATTCAAGATTCAGAGCCAAGTAGTTCCCTTGGGATGCCAGCATTTCTAGCAGTAGGGTCCAGTGGGCCAATTTGATGGAAAAGGACAAAGTGTATGTATTTGTGTGTGTATGCATTTGACTGCGTGTGTGTCTGTAAGCAGCTTTCTAAACCCACACTGCCTCAGATACGGCCTATCGAAGCGTGTCAGGTTCCCTTAGTCAACAGGGGCGGATAGCAACAGTCGTCGGTGCTGAAAAGGAAGGAAAGCCTTGGTGGAGAAAGCGGATGTGGAAAAGGAGTAAATAATCTGGAGTTGTGGAGAAAGGGACATAAATGAGAAAGTTTTAATAAAAATAACTGTGAAAATGCAACAGGACACACCTAAAGAGGGGCACATTTCCCCAGTGTGATGCTTGACTATTAGCCTGATTTTAGGACTCTTTGAGGGGAATGAATTGCATTCGAGCAGAGGATGTCAGTAGTGGCCGAGCCTCCATCCATTAAGACATCCAGGGACTCCATTACACCCTGATGGGCAGAGATGGAAAACCAATTGAGGGTGGATGGGTGCAAGGGGGAAAAGCAATGGATTGGTGCTGGGAAACGCATAGACAGGCAATCTGCCATGATGAAGAGGCTCCTTTCCCCGCTCCTCCTTTCGGACCCAGCACGTCCTCCTACATCCCCTTCAAGCCCCACTGCGTTCTACTGCAGTGCCTTGCCAGCTGACCAACCCGACACCTACCACACTCATTCACACTTTCCCTATTTTCTCCCAGGTTTCACCATGAGCCCCAACAGCGTGTATCCATTCACATTATCGCATTGGGAACTGAAGCAGAGATGGATTTCTTCGGAGGGGAATAGATGGGAGTAGTGTTTGAATTGGGGGTGAATGTAATTTATGATTTTTCTGAAGTTCAGCAGATTTGTAGGAAGCTCCGGTTCAGATTTGTTGCTGAACTCAGGGAACCCTGATAGCTCCAAGGTTAGCTACGATATACTTAACCTCCCTTCTGACAGCAGGGATGTGCCAGTGTTTCGCATACCTGTTAGTGTCAGCATGATAAATTCATCAGGAGTGGATAAGGAATACAGCTATTTATATAGCTACAGTAAATCATTGCTATAAATTGTAATCAATCTCAATGAGAACTGTGTATCACAGTGAGTCTGGGATTGAAGAATTAGATATTTATTGATTTTTAATGATGTGTGGCTGGCTTTCCTATACTCACACCTTGTGTCTGATCTTTTTTTGGTCCGCTGACTAATAAAACATGCACGTTAATGTTGAGATGCAATAGTCAGTGTAGTCATATTAGGAATTACTGAATGCATATTGGCTTTTTTTGCTCAAATAGTATGTTTTTCAGTTTTTAGACTGATATATCTATTGATTTTGCTGTTTGCTCTATATTATATTTAGACAGCGACTGTGCGGTTAACGTGCTGAATTGGCTCTGAGGGTGTTTGAGGCTGTTTGTGATGAAACCTTTTTTACGGTTCCCAAAATTTAGTGTCAAGTAGAATATTTCTAAGTGGTCAAGGTAATCATGTGACCTCTGTTAAAGATTTTGTGCTCAGTCAGGACAGATAAAGTCAAAAGAAGATCCACCTGCAGTAACCTCTGCAGTAATCTGAGACCTCCCCCTTACTCCATATGTATAAATGGAAAGCTTGAGGCAGGGAGAGCAGCACGACCACAACACAGAACAACACAGTAAGGATATTTATTCGGTCGTTCACAGCATGAAAGAAAGAGGTGGGGTGGAAGTATAGGCTGCAAAGCAGTTTGCAGACTCCCAGCAACCATGGGAAGGTTAAAGCAGCTTAAATAGCATGCCCAATATGAGATTTCTTGTTTGAATATATAAAGACTATCAGTTGATGTGTGCTGGCAGTAAGATCACTAACGCTTTGAATGTGATGTGTTTTGAGCAAGTAAGAAACAAGTAGACCTGACAGAGCACCAGGGAAGATACCGTGGTTTTGGTGATGTTATTTGGGTGCGTGCCTCGTAATCCAACTAGAAAGGTGACAGACTATTGCCCTGTCAATGCCAATAGTCTACTTTTCACTGATGTGAAAACCACATAAATATCTGCATATTTTTCCCTATCAATTCAGATCTGTAGCAAAATTTTGTATGTTCATCCTTTGGCCATGCTTCACTTGGCTCCACATTCCTGCTGTAAGACAGACAGAGCAACAAATGGCAAGAAAGACATTACGTTTACCGAGGCTCTCTCTGCCTTCTTAGTGAAGTTAATTATATATTTTTTTTCATGCAAAATTTGTGGTCTACAACTTTTTCACAAATGAAAGTTCAGAGTCTGCACTTTAATCCCATTGTCAATGTTTTATGTTGCCACCCATGCCTATGAAAGCTGTGGCCAGACAGTGCCAATTCTCAAACCGCAGGATATCACTCCATTACTCCAGCTGGGCTGACGGGAAAAAAAAGGCTATGATGTATTATATATGCATTTGTGTACACGCATGTGGTTTATGGATGTTTTACTTAAATGTGCGCAGCCGAGCAGCCCCACTGTGAGCCAGGTAAACAAATGTTTTATAGCTGGTGATGAGGCGGTGCTACACTGAAGATTTCTCTAACGAGGGCTTGTTTGCGTGGGTGGAACAAAAATAAGTTTTTAGATCCAGACTAGTGCATTACATGAGCTTCAGTGCCTCAGTCACTGAAAAATATGTGTTTTCTGAATATGCCCATTACCACAGACCCTCGGGCTATCCTTGCCTGTAGTTCATCATAACAGATTTAACAGATTTAATCTGAGCTATTCTTTCCTTTGACTGTCTGCTGGCAACTTACTATTTTATCCTGCAGTTTTCATCCACATTTTCTTGATTTTTATCTCTTTTATGGTTCTCCTGTTTGTAGACGTCTGCTGCATTTTAAACATCACCTTAAAAGCAAAAGGTCCAACATCTCATTGGCAAATAATTAAAATGGAACACATAGTCTGACATCAACATCTCTGTGCAGGTGCCCTATGTCAAGGTGGCTCCAGAGGACATTTTGAAGGTTCACTTCCCCCGGTTCACAACTTTGGACCTGAGACCAACAAATACTGACATCAGCCTGGCTGTGGCCGGCCTCCTCACCTTCTTTAACAGCACCACCGCCTGCCTCATCTGTGCCCAGGCCGACTGTGAGTACAGCGTTCACACCCTCGTCACAAAATACACAATCATACGCACCTGTGGCGAACGCTCACACACTGTCTCCCCTACATCTGCCATCAAAGTGCAAACATTTTTGTTTAACGTCTGCTACCCTTTAACACGTGTTAGCGCACACAGGCTTCTCGCGCGCACACCGACTGTGTTCTGACAACAGATGCAGCTCTTATCAACATCTCACCCTGCGACACGCTTCCTTCTAAAGCAGCTGCTGCACTCCACAGCTACAACTCCCTCACAGCGGCACGCCCGACTCCTGCATCTCAAAATAAGTTGCATTTGCTCCAGAGTCATCTCCCTTTTTAACGCCACTGTCATTAATTAAAATAATGATTTATCACATTATGCTGTGTGATGTGTAATCTGTCTTCAACCTTCAGTCTCGCTGTGTTTTCTATAAGACTGTGTGTGCACTCGGAAAACACTTTGGGCTAAACAAAACACCTCTTTTAAGATTGCAGCTCTAACGGCCAGTGATCTGACCGCCCCCCTTTGTTAGTGAGACTTGTTAGGTTCTGAAGATGCTTAACTGAATGACCTTAAAACAAAACAAAAGAGCTTGAAAATCTCTTCAAAAGAAGTTATTTTCGTAAATAGAGAGAAAGATTAAATCATGGCTTGTTCCCACCCTCTTCTAGTAGAGCATGCAGTAATTACAACTCCCAAGACAAAGACACTGTGACCCCCAGAGTGGCACTGGCTAACCTTTTTCCTAATAAGCACAAGCCTTTGAAGACTGGAAATAGGCTGCAGATATCAACCATGTGTCAGACAGACTAGAGATGGCAATGAGCCACGATGAGCTGCGTACCCCGCCTATCTCAGTTCTCACTTCTTCTGCCTTTCAACTTCTGTCTTTGGTTATCTTCTGCTTGTTACTTCGGAGTCTCCTTTGATTCATAACCTTTAAGG
>JASGAU010384051.1:8291-25487 GCA_030220045.1 Australoheros facetus
GCTGTCAAGTCACTGTTTGTCCTTTTCTTCCCTCTCAGGTGAATATTACCGTTATGAAGAAGCATGTGATCCAGTGCAGGAGAGCCTTAGCAGCTCCTCCTTACGACGAAAACTCTTCCTTGATGGCCAAAGTAGTTATAGTGGCTCAGACAGCTCGCGCCCTCCAAGCCCAGAGAGAAGCAATGCCGATCAGGAAAAGTCATCTCTCAAGAGAGGAGATGGAGCTGTAGGAGGCATTGAAGGTTCTGAGGGAGAAGCTGTCTCGTCTATCTTTTCCTCCCCTTTGGCCTGTGGTGTGTCTGCTCCAACGCCCTCTACGGTGAGTGGAGAAGTGTAGGGATTTCATACACACAGAGCTGAAGATTTCTTAGTCAGGCCATCACCTAAACAGTCTAATTTTAAGCATGAAATTAAAAACTGATAGCGCACCTCTTCATATCTTTAAATAGTGATTAGAATATTGATAATGGTTTAAAAAAAATTATATTTACACTGTTAAACAATTTTTAATACACTGTCTTGATTTTTAGGGTCAGTTCTCATCAAGTCCCATCCAGAATGGACGCTTCCGGGACTGCAGCCTTGGCAGCATTGGTAGTCCTCTGTTCCCTGATAGGTCCTCTCCTGCTGGCCTCATCTCTCCCACAGTTTCTCCTATTGTTGCACATGCAACACGCACACCTGTTGGCTCAGGTACACTATTCACTTTGTAGCTGAAATTTTAGTGTCCAAACAAAGGAAAATTAGAGAAATATTGGCTAAGGCTACTGCTGATGCTCTTTGATAGTTAATTTTGCTTAATTCTCAGTTTGACTCTGTTCTTTCTTTAGCTGAGAAGAACCAGGTGAGCAGTTTGACCCCGCAGGGTGCTCCCCTGGACATGGTCACTTCCTGCAACGAGAGTCCATTTGTTGAGGGTTGTTCTCCCATTCGTAGCTGTTCCCCATACCAGCTCCATTGCCACAATGAACCCCAGCGCAGTTCTAGACCCAGGCCGAGACCTAGAGGCCGCTGCTGGGCTTCCCCTCCCCTCATCTCCCCGATCCTCAACCCTAAGCTCTCAGACAATGAGGTAGCTGAGGAACACCTCCCCTCTGCCACTTGCTCTTTTCTTCCCCCTATGGAACTAGAGCCATCTCCACTGCTGGCACAAGACTCTCACCCCATTAATACTGAGAGAGTTAGCCTGGGTCCTATGGCACCTGTGAAAATGGAGGAAAGCAAGGAGACAGAAAATGAAAGGAGGCTTGAGTATGAAGAGGATGATGGTGGGCAGCTGACCAGCTCTCGTATGGGCAATGCATCAATAACAGAAAGCTCTCACATGTTTGTGTCTCTCCTGGCAGACGGAAGCAGCATACGCTATGATTCTAGCATGCAGGTTTGTTAGAACAATTTAACCCTGGCAAAGATTTAAAAAACAAACAAAAAAAAACCAAACTTTGTTCTATTTATGGTATATTTAAACTGAAATATAAATGGCTTCTCATTGGTCATTTCATATTGATGTTTGTGTAATAGAATATTTCTGATGAACTGCCTTTTGCATGTGTTCAGGTGGACAGCGGTTATAACACTACCTCAGCGGTCAGTCTTATTGATGGCCTCAACAAAGAGTATGACAGCAAAGAGTCCTTCAGTTCAAACATGACAGAAGAGGCCTTCCAATTCACTCGACACACTAAAGTAAAGGTACAGTGAAGCCCTTACACATAATCACAAGAATGTGGATATGTGAATTTATGTCTTTGGATCTAATTGTTCCTAAAACTGATAGTTATAAGTTTCTTCTTTTCCAGGTGTTTTTTCCTCAGCACTGACCACCACTTGATACATGGAATTAAAGGGATCCCTCTTCTAGTGGAAACATTCGCTGATTATTTTGCAATCAAATACAACAAAGCTTACACTGTCCGAAGCATTTATGGTATATTTATTTGGTTAGATTGAATGGTGTTAACAGTTATGAGGTATGAATACAACCATGGGGTTTCACAAGTGGTTATTCTTTTTTTTAAGGTTCAAGTTACTAGACTGGAAGCAGAGTTTCTTTTATCACAGGTTATCAAAGGGAAGTCTAATCCAGACTGAAAGCTGTACTTTTGGATCCAGCGTAAAACTATCAAGTCTTTATCGAGCTTGCACAACAACAACCTTCATGAATGCTGTATTGTTTTTATTTGGTGTTTAATACATCTTGACTTTTGGATGACATCAGATCTGAACTGTATTTATGATTTTTATGAAACTTTATCATGGTGTTTTGATATTAGGAGTTGTTTTTAACTCCACAGTCTGCACTGAATAATGCCACTAATGAATTAAAAGCTGACTTGAGCCTTTTATTTTATTTTTTGCCATGTTTCTAAAAGTTAAATTCAATTGCTGGATTGTTACATTAAATTGTCTTTAATTTTTGACTGGCATGGGGATAAGCTTTTTTCTTTTTTGCACAAATGATTTAGCTTGAAATTTAACCCAAGAAATAAAGTTAAACAGTTGAAGTTTAAGTAAAATGTATTGCTGACTATTGAGACATTTTCTAATATTACGGCTTATGAGTTGATTCAGATTATGGAAATTATTCAGAGGGAAGTTTTGTATATCAGAAACACGGGGCGCCCGCGTGGCTTAGTGGTGAAGCCGGCAACCACATACGTATGCTGCGCGTTGTGGTGCGGGTTCGAGTCCCGGCCTGTCGCCAATTTGCCTGCAAATCTTCCCCCATTTCCTGTCTCTCTCCACTGCTAACAAAAGCCACTGTGGCAAAAGAAACCAGAAACATACAGGTTAAAAAATCATTTTAATAAGCTGCCTATTACACTGTAATATAGCTTACTCTTCCTTGCACCTGTCCATTTCGAAGAAATATTTGAAATCATAAAAGAGCAGAATGGTGCATGTTAGAGAAGGGCGTCTTTGCTCAAAATATAACACTCAATAGTATCAAATAGTCCAAATCAATTCCTTTACAGACTGCATGTTTCTTAATCTGGAAGATTACGTGGTTTAGGTATAAAATAAAAAAAAAGGTGCTGCTTTCTGTCAGCGGTCCAGTTTTTGTTTCTTAGCTGGGGTTTCGGCATCTGGGGCTGGAACACTCACACCGGGGATCTAAAAATGTAAAAAATAAAGTTTTTACTTCCAGGGAAAAATGAATACATTTTCTTATCAGGGATGACTGAAATCTATATCTTAATAGTCTTCAAACAAATTTAAATACTGTTAACTTAGTTCAAAAACAAAAGAGCTCTTCAGTTTCAGTTACTTATGTCCATCCTTACCACTGGGTCAATCAGAGCCATGCGGATCTTCTGGTGCTGAATATTGGAGTCATCTAGGCTGATGGTGACCTTCACCTTGTCGAATATGTGGAACTTTTGTTGCTCTACAGTCAGAGTGGGACCCTACACGTGCAGAAGAACAGATGAAATGGTTTGAACTCTTGACTTTAGAACTTTAAGGTATCAAAGCTGATTAAAAAAAAAACAGGGTGTTTATACCTCTTCCTCAAACACTATTTTTGGGGAAACTTTGTCTTTTGTGTCAAAGAACACTGTTCCCTCCAAGCCAAACTTTGGGATGAGTACAATGATTGCATTCTTCCTCACAAACAGAATGAATCCTTCTTCGTTCAGTATTCCTCGGCTCTTGAAGAACAACTGCAGGAAAAAAATAATTTGTGGTCATAATAGTTCTGGACAGTGAGTTTTAAAGAAAACCAGTTCACACGGTTCAGTTCAGCGTTTTGATTTGTGGTTACCTGTGTGTGGAAGGCCACAGAAGCCCGTTGTGCATACTGAGACATTTTGTGTCTGTAGTTAAGGTTATTGCAGAGGGCTGACTGTTTGTGTTTGTCCATTAAATCTGGGTAGGTGCTGTCTGCTCCTATGGCCACTGCCAGCAGACGGTGCACAATGATATCTGCGTATCTGAGTAAGAGGTTAAAGAAAAGAAAAAAGGAGGAAAGTGGATGACAAAGGAGGCTAGAAACAACTTTACCATAACCAATTGTGAACATTTCTTTGTTAGAAAAGCCTGATTCACATGTTTTGCCAAGATATATAGAACATGTTTTCATACCTCCTAATAGGGGACGTGAAGTGCGTATAAATTGGTGAGGCAAGGCCATAATGATGGAAATCGCTGTCCATGCCAGAACAAAAATAGACGGCTTGCATCATGCAGCGAGTGGCCAGGATGCGCAGCAGCGTGTTAAAGTATGGGAAGCCATCCACTTTGGCTGCATCAAGGGAATCAGCCAGTGCCTTTGCTGAATCTGTGTGGATCTCGACCTCCTAATAGGAGTTGGAAACAAAAAAAATGTCACCTTAAAAACAATTTTAAATTAAAAAAAAAAAAACACAAACAAACAAAAGAACTTGTTTTTGTCCTTGATTAGTGTACTGCTGTGATTCCCTACTAGCAGCAGGTTCACAAACCAAGCAGAATGTTTTCCATGCATACTTAATATATGACTATTTGCAGTCATTCACCTTAGACTTTGCAGCTTTGGTCAGGATGTCGTAGTTAGATGGAGGTGGTGCTGGGTGTTTCCTCAGCATAGCGCACTCTGGAAATTCATCATAAATCTTCTGAGCAACTGAAATATTGGCCAGCAACATGAACTCCTCAACCATTGAGTTTGTCTCCCTAGTAATAAAGAGATGGTTTTTAAACACAGTATGACTCACACACAGACAAAAAAGAAAAATCTAAAGCTATATAAGAAGAAGCTTTTGCAGAGAAAGAAGTTCTGCAGACTGCTCCTTTTTGAAGTTACCTACATGAGTTCTTTGGTCTGGAGATCAATGGGGTCGTGGGTTTCACTGTCTATATGAAAACGGACCTCTAAAGAGGACAGTGTCAATGCCCTAAATGATATCAGATGTCACACAAAATGAGATTTATGTAAATTGCAGCAAGTTTAAATATATAGCATTTCAATATTCTCTCCTTGTGTCTTTTGTACTTCATTTTAGTCCTTACCCTTTCTCTATCCTATGCCTCTTGAGGATTTTGGCCAGTTTGTTGAGACCCCGTAGGCTCTTTGTTATATCATCATTCTTGCTGGTGTCATCAATCCTCATCTGGGCCTCAGCATAGGTCAGAGAAGCCTGGACCAAAACAAAGAAAAACATTAATTACAGTAATAACAATTCTTGCATAAAATGAAATAAAAAAAAAAAAAAAAAGTAACTGAAAAAAATGCTAACATGTGTGTTGGTATGATACCTTGGAGTTAATGACACTTTTTGTGAATCGAGTCTTTAGAATTTCAGCCTTTTGGTTCATTTCCCAGATACATGAAAAGGCGAGTCTGGTGAAATGGTGAGAGAAAAACAACCACAATTAGAGACAAACAATATAAGTGCATTCATTCCCCATCAGCTGGAATTGGTAAAAGCTTGCAGGCTGTAGTGGTTATAGATTGGTAACACCTAAGTGTTACATTAACAACATGTGTGTGAGTTTGTGTGTCTTCAGTTATTACCTGTCCACGTTGGACCGTAGAGAACAAAGATTGGAGCTGAGCAGTTCAGGAACCATGTCTATCCTCTGTTGAATACACAATAAAATCAAATTCATGAATATGATCACAAATTTCAATAAAATTCAAATAAGAAGAAATAAAGAGATGTCTGTAACATAGCTAGTAACAGCTATATATGTATGTATATATAAAATACTACTAATGATAGTGAAGAAATTCATCGCTTTTTTGTATCTTTATACTATTAGTGCCCTTTCACATAGAAAGTGGCATGTGCTGTGCTCTGAAAGGCATTCTTTTCTATAGTTTCAGAGCACACTAACGGTTTCCTGCTGTGTCGAGCAAAGTGCAGCACAGTGCAGTGCAAGCCTGATGGCCGGGGAGCACTCACACAGTTGAACTTTGACTGTGAAACAGTGTGACATACATTCATGTGACCAAAAGAAATAGAATAGAAACGCAGAATGACAGGAAGCAGGAGCTACATTCAAATTAGTTAAAAAAAAAAAAAAATCTATCTGTATGGAATGAAGTGGATGAATGGAGATCTGAGGGGATTTGAGCTGTAGCTCATTTTATAGATGAGGAATGTGATCTATTACAGCATGGGATGTTCTGTGAGAAGTTCCAATTAGGATGCACTCAAAAATCATGTCAGTCCCTTTGATATCATTGATTAAAGACGACACTGTACACTCTAAAATTTCTCCTGGAGAGGGCGCTGCATAGCAGGAACTGACTTTTGTGACAGCAGGTATACAAACAAAGTTATTAGAAATATTTTGTTAAACAAAATTGATCTTAAACCACTTAAAAGGAATTGTATTCAGAAAGAATTTGAGATTGAGGAAGTTGAGGTGATCCAGGGAAAGTATATTTCACTTCCCCTTCCTCCCTAATCATCAATCAGTTGATGGCAGAATAAAACTGGAAGAAGAAGAAGAAGTAGTAGTAAAAGAGGTTAACTTCAAAGTCTTAAATGAGATTTACCTGACTAATGAATTCCTAAGGCTGAAATTTAATGTGATGTGAACACCTGTGTATTCTGTGAAAATGATACTGAAAGTCTGGGTCACCTGTTTTTCTACTGTGAATCAGTGCAAGCCTTTTGGAATGATGTGTGGAGCTGGCTACAGTCCAGGAGGATTCAATTACCACATTTAGTTGTGACTGTAATTACATTTAGAATACTTCTTGAGAATTCAAATTTGGACTCTGTTATCAGGACTGTGCTGTTATTCACAAATGCAGATAGTTTAAAGCTAAACCACGCACAAACAAATGGATGAGTGAATTAAAACTCTTGTTATTCTGATCATTTTAAACCACTTTGAGATGAACCCACTTTTCTTTCTAAGATACAGTTCGTGACTTTGTTTTAAGTTTATTGCACTATTTGAATATCTGCTAAACCTTTTGCACATAGGATTTGTAGATAAATATTGTTAGTGTCTTATTTGTCTGTACTGATGTTCATAAATAAAAGTTCTAAAAGAAGAAAAAATAAGGTAGGGATGGGCAAGTATAGTACACGTGAAGATTATGAGTGGCTACAAAAAATGATGTAGTACATGCAGAGCTCACAAATTTTGAGGCGTTTGCTTAAAATAGCGGTCAGCGTAGTGCATGCTGCTTTCTACATGCGGATTTTGTTGGTAGTGGTTTAAAATGTGTTAAGAAAGGACACAAAAGTGCAAGTTGGATTTTCTCACCTTGCCACACAAATACACTGTGGTGCCACGGTTTGCTGCCTCTTTGTCTAGAGCATTGCCAGGTCTGATGAAGTGGCTGACATCAGCAATGTGGACGCCCACCTGTCAAAAACAAACATGAACAGTATATCATTGGACTCGCATGTCCAGTAGTACAGACACAAGTGCTCATACTAATAGTGTATTTGTACATTACGAGTACCTCAAGGTGACCATTTTCCAGCTCTCTACAGTGTAGAGCATCATCTATATCTGTACATCCTGGAGGATCCACACTGCACACTGTCAGAGGCCTCAAGTCCTCCCTCTTCCCCATGTCCTGTACCACACACATTTACATTCCTTTATACACATATTATGTATACATACATGCTTTCAAATCATGGGTTGATACACCAGTTGATGAATCAAACAATGAGATAGCTTTACTCAGTGTATCTTAAGGAAACAAATGCTACCTCTGGTGTGATGGCCCATGGCATCTTAGGAAGGAAACTGAGCACTGCCTGAGAGAAAGCCTGATGTGGAACATCGTGCTCCAGCAGCAGCACCTCCTCTTCAGTGTCTTTCTTCCCTGCACTTCCCAAACTGCGTACAAAATGACCCTAAACAAGAAAAAAAATTATCTCCACGGACAAATTCTGTGAATTTTATTTGATGTTGTGCTAAATTTTCATATTAAACATTGGCATGTCGATATGTAGCTAATCATGATTTCATATCGAAAGTTCCAATGATTTAACAGTCTGAAGAGATTCCAGCTCACATTTGGATATCTGGAGTCTTTGGGCCAGCCATCGATGGCCACCATGATCCTCTGGCCTGCCAGTGTGGATGCCTGCCGCGTTTCAATGCGAATACGTGGGATACGGCGGTCTGCTGGGGTGAAAAGATGCCGAGTGGACTGAATGAAAAAAGGGAAAGAAAAGGGATTGTCAGTGCTGATCATAACAGTAAGTGCAAAACTGTTTGTACATTATTAGGATGGATTAATTTATGCCAAAGGTGCAGTTTTAAGAAACATTCCACAACTTAAAACCAACAATACTGAGCAGCTTTAACTTACCTCTTTGACATGGGAAGCATTCAGCATGCCACAGAATGGCCTCCAGTTCCTTTTAATGATTCCCACTACCTTCCCCGTGGGCTTCCTAGCGGCCTCGGCTGCTGCTATCCTCAACTGCTAAAACACACCGGAACAAGGAGGTCATTAAGGCACTTCAAGACACTTTTATGCATTTACAAAGTAAAAAAACTGCAAGCTCTTTCTGTGTGCAGAAACATCTACACCAATAAACACTCTTCTAAACTTAATTCTCCAACTATAAGAAATAAAAAGAGCGGACACCTTCCAAATATAAGCAAATAGACGAGCTGTCAAACCCTTTCCCCCCATAAAACTTACTTTCTCCTCCTCTTCTTCAGCATCCTCATCATCCTTTGCTGTGCCTTCATCCTGCAGCACAACTGATGACGGTGCCACCCACTGATTCCTTGGCAAAAGCTGCACAGCAACCACATCCTGGTACACTGCTCTGTTGAGATTCTGAAGACCCTGGATGAGAACCTGTAAACAGACAAAAAGGACCATAGGGAGCATTAAACATGCTCGTGTTCACTTTTTAGAAAATCAGGTTATTTGTACAGCATGATCAACAACACTATATATTGTCAAACACACACACACCTCTGTGCTGTCTTCTCCCTCTCCCTGGACAAACACCGTTGCCTCCAAATAGTTGTCCCTGCTGGCCCTAAAGGTGCCTTGGAGGAAGGAGCCACTTTTAATTCCTGCCTGGATTCTGGACAGGGGAAGGTGCTCTGGAAATAACACTTTACTGCTTGTAATTTCATTCTGATGGAGGAAAGATAAAGCATATTACAAAGGCTTTGAGTTAAAAAAAATCAGATGCGTAAACAGGAGAAACAGATACAAAATCAGATACAGTTTGTCTTTACCTAAACTGCAAGCAGGATTTACTGTTGCTTGTAACAATTTTATTGTTTACCTTGTCATCATTGGACAAGGCCAGGCGATCAACAAGCTCGGGATTTGCTATCAGACTCTTGACATACTCTTCACCTATTAAGAAAATGAAAATTTCCTTCTGACAAATTGGTAAGCTGACATTATTTAAAGGATGATAACATCTAAAAGAAATTAGTCAGGAGATCTTTTCTTGCTGAAATTTTGATTCATTACATTTGTGCACCAGCAGGCCATTCTCCTGTGCTTTTTCCTTGTTTCCTTGATCATTGGTGAGGAGGACCACCTTGAGACCATTTGTGTCAGACTCAAATGTCTTCAGGTGCTGACTGTACCATGTGACTGCCACACGGATTGCACGGTCGTTGCGGTCATTGGCGCTCTCACCTGGTTCACGTTCAATGAATGTCTCTCTGGAAGAGGAGGAATTATAAGAATGGATAAAATAAGGTATCAAGCATAGAAGTAAAATAGTCTTTCATGCTTTTTAAAGCAATCTGATAAAATGAGGGAACAAAGGGTGAGGCTATTTTTTCATTGATTACTTTTGTATGTGTTTATTTTTGACACTACTGTGAAGGTAGGATTTTGTAATGATGTTAAATATGTCAGTTTTTCTACCTGTGGTGTTCATTGGTAAAAGTGTAGAAGTGTTTTTCTTTCGCATGTATGATGTCCTTCAGGCGCTTATAGACAGGTGCGCTACGGTGGCGTACCTCCTGCAGTACAGTCTGAAGGACAATCACATTACGAATCACAGGATCTTCCAATATGTCGATCTGCAGGACAAATTGTAAAGTGTTAGAGAATCAGGTGCAAAGGAATCTATTTCACCTACTCTAACTGTCCAAAAAAGCTTTTAAATATGGGCTACCTTTTTCCTGGAGTAATACACAGACAGACCTGAAAATGTCTCAACTATTTGAAGGCTTAAGTCAAATTTAAAGAATTGAGAAAATAATATGTTTGGTCAATATGATTTCTCTTAAAATTAAACTGAAATCAATTGGAAATAAAACCTTTTGGGTCTTGACATTTTGTTGCATATGATCTGATTGCTGTGTTCACTTGCTTAAACTGTGTGAATGTGTTTGTAATTATTACTATATCTGCTGCCATCTCGGCTAGGTCATTCTTGAAAAAGATTAGGCACACAATACAGGAAAATATTGCCATTAACCAGAAAAAGTGTTATTAGTCAGTATCATGAAGTTGATGGCCCTAGTTTGTGCTTCTTGTGTCTTCTTTTGGCTGCTCCCTTTAGGGGTTGCCGCAGCAGATCATCTGCCTCTGTCCTCTTTTGCTATACCACAAACCTGAGTCGCAAACCAGTAGTATGGGAAATCAAAGCTTACACGTGTGTAGATTATCACATTAGACTGTCTGAAGAAATAAATGCAGATCGTATTCGACACATATGAAGTGGGAAACCTTTTTTTTTTTTTTCTACCTGATGAAGCACCACATTGGTGTCAGGAACCAGATAATGTGGATAGGAGCAGAGACTGCTCTCCATACATGCGTCTTTCTGCAACACCGTGGACTCCTGTTTGCACTCAGTGCAAGCTTCGCTACCGCACCAAATATCATCCCTCAGATAATGCTCACGCACTACCTTCATCACCCCACCCGACCGGGTCTTCTTAACGAAGGTTTTAGACTTCAACATAATGACAATAAAAGACCAAAAACAGATAAAATTCTGATGTTTTCTCCTACCACCTGATAGCCAGCCTTTAGCTCCCCATGTGTAAACTACCTCTGTGGCCCGAGAAAACCTTCCAAGTGTTTTGAAAACCGTGAAGTCTAACTTCACGTGTTTTAGTCCTTTATATTTCCATCTGTATTCCTCTGCATTTAGAAATTATATTTAATAAAAATACGCAACGTTATGCTCCAAAACACAGCGGTATTTTTCACCTTTTTGTAAAACTTAAAACGGCTGCGGTTACTTTTGGCTGCCCATCTAATTGTTCGACGAAAACAAATTCTTGGAGGATGCAGTAGGATTTGTCGCTATCATTTTCATAGCGATCCCCGTGTTTGGAGGGGGTACTGCACAGCGGTGCAACGTAACCAACGAAAGAGAAATTGGTTGTGATTGCACTTCACGCTTATTACTACAGAGGGCGCTGTAACCAACGCCACATAATCTGAACCGGTGGCGGCTAGCAGGCAGCTTAGAGCGGGACCCTTGAAAATAAAAACAATTCAGCGGCTTTCCTTTTCAGTCCGGAGTGCCATCTCAAAGTAGCATGAAGTTTATGTCCTCTTTACTTAACGTTTGTGGTCAGTGTTTAGTGGTTAGCCAGAGAGGTGCTCAGGACTCAAAGTTCGAACTCAAAACAATACAAAATGCCTCCGAAGAAGCAGCAGCTGAAGCCGACCGCGGCCAACGTCTCCAGCTCCTTGGACCTGGAGTCTGAGGACATCAGCTTGGAGACAACCGTGCCCACCACCGAAGATGTCTCCTCATCCGACGAGCAGCGGAACGGCTCCCAGAAGGTGACCCGCCAGCTGATCGAGAGAAAAGAGCTGCTGCACAACGTCCAGCTACTAAAAATCGAGTTGTCTCAGAAGAATCTCATCATAGACAACATGAAGGCCGACCATATGTCAAAGGTAGACGGGGCGGTGGGAATTGGGGACAGTGGTTCTATGGATATCTGGGTGTAACGCTTCCGCTGGGTAGGAGAGATACGACTTGGAGCTGCAAGAGGAAGGACGAGGCTGTCATATCCAGGATTATCATTGTTGCATTAAGAGTTTTGTGATTGAATTCAGACATCTATAATAAAACATCTTGTGTTTCAGATTGAGGAACTAGAGGAGAGGCTGAATGATGCCCTTCATCAGAAACAAGTGTTGGCCCTTAGACTGGACAGCCAGCTGAAACTTGCTCAGGAGGAGAACAGGTGAGAAAGGAGGAGTACCTGGTCTGGTACATAGTCATGTACCAGGACAGGGATTTCATGGCTGACAGTAGTAATTTAGTGAATGACTATGCACATAAGCCCAAACTGACCATATTCAGTAATGAGAATGACTTAGTTGTGCCTATGTATTTTAATGAATTCATAAACAAAATACACATTATGTTTTATGAAGGACAGCATGGTGGTGCAGTGGTTAGCACTGTTGCCTCAAACAAGAAGGTCCTGGGTTCAAATCCACCATCTGGCTGGGGCCTGTGTGGAGTTTGCATGCATGCTCTCCCTGTGCCCACCTTCCTCCCACAGTCCCAAACACATGCAAATTGGCGATCCTAAGTTTCCCTTAGGTGTGAATGTGAATGGTTGTCTCTCTGTGTTGGCCCTGCAACAGACTGGCATGGTAACCTGTCCTCTTACCCCATACCAGCTGGCATAGGCTCCAGCCCCATGAATTGGTTAAGCAGAAAAAAATGGCTGGATAGATGTTTTATGAGACATAAAGGCTTAAATTTCTATGTGCATAGAAAGCAGCAATTTAAAAAAAACAAAACACTTTATTCCAGACAAGGAAATTGTTTCTGCCCTCTGCCTAGGCACTATTTATTTCTGATTCTGAAAAAAAAAAGACATTTCTGTCTGGGATCAATAAAGTATTTCTGATTCTGATATACACATATATAGATGTTAGAGTACTCATTTCTGCACCACAGAAGGGATCCAGACAACATACCTCAAAGCCTAAGAGTAGTGTCAGTGTTAGGTTTGGGGGTGAGATTCTCCACTAGTGCCCCGAAAGGACCTACTACCCAGTTACGCATGTACAGCTCAGGACTGGTATTTCCCACATAAGCAATTATGTTTATTGGCTCTATTGTCCAATATATCCACTATTACTCCTCTGCACATGTCCAAACCATATCACTCTTGCCTCTCTTAGTATCCAAACCACTAAACCTGAGCTGTCCCTCTGATGTACTCATTTCTAATCCTGCTGGGTGGGGGTGGGGGTTATGGAGCTGCCAGGCAGAAGGAACAAAGGAAGACCAGAGAGAGAAGATTCATGGGTGTAGTGAAGCAGGATGTGCAGAGGGTTGGTGTGAGAGAGAAGGATGCTAGGGATAGGGTGAGATGGAGGCAGATGATCTGCTGTGGGTACCCTTAAAGGGAGCAACCAAGAGAAGAACAAGGTGTACTTAATTAAATGAATAAAAATGTTATTGTAGTGTTTATATAGGCATATTTTTGAATATTTAGTTACTGGTCAAGTTGCTCTTTATGCAAATGATGGTGTTTTCATGTTTCAGTTCTCACGCCCTGCCATTCTTAACACACATTCCACTAAATGCCAGATTAAACTGAATTATTAACACCCACAAACTGAGGAAGTAAACTAATTACTGAATGTTCAAGAATGAGCGGTTGCCATGCTTAAACATGCATAAGCAGCACTTCTATAGTGATGTGTAATGGAACCTTTTGCCAATAAAACTATACCTGTACTCTGTGCTGAGCTCAAATGTGAACTGTGTTAACAAAGACTGTCTTCACCAGGAAGCAGCAGGTTCTGCGTAAGCAAGAGATGGAGGCCATCCTGCTCAGGCAGCAGCAGCTGGAGGAGACTAACCGACAGCTGTGTGAGAAGGCTGGAGAACTGCGGCGGTCTCTCAGGGATCTAGACATCTCCCAGGACAGATACCAGGAGCTTCTTGGTCTTCCTGAGGACAAACTTTCCATACAGGAATATGTAGCTGTAAGTATGAGGTAGCTCTCTATCCTGCTGAACCCCACTAATGATTACTAGAAGGACAAAATCTAAAGCTGTCAGGAAATGAAGCGACTTTTCTTTGTGTTGTGTTCCTAGATGCGTTTCTATGAGGCAGTGACTCCACTGCGGGTTCAGCTGACTGAGCTTAGTGTGAAGAACACCAGTATGACAGAAGAGCTGGATATACACAGAACTAAGATGAAGACACTGATTAAGGTAAAACACAAACCCAGCCTTGTAGCGCCTTTTTATGTTGGTCTAACGGTCTCTTATGTCTGTGTAGGTTCTCTTATACTGTAACTGTCTCTTATCTTACAATATTCATGTGTTTTACATTATAGCTATACTTGTGTAATGTTTGCACGCAACTTTTTGCGTAGCATATCAACAATGGCTTGCATTTTGTTCTGTTACCTTTTCATTTATTTGTAAGATTACCAGTTATAGTCTTTCTCTAAGCATTCAAGAAGAAACATATTTTAAACAAACACTCATGCTTTGAGTCACATGTTTAGAAAGTGTAAACACAAAGAATGCAGATGGGCAAGAGGTTCATTTACTTTTAGGCTGTGTGCAACATTGATGGGTCAATGCTAAAAGTGTGAGTTACAGCGTCCTTGAAATGGTCATGTTTACAGCCTGTGGTATTAAGAATGAGATTAGTCTGAGTTAAACGAAAGCAGTACAGTCAATACGTTCACCAGACACCCTGTAGGCATAAATGACACAATGATGGGATAATGCTGCATCATGCTGACAGCACGGGTTAGAATATGCCAAAAAAATGTCATGAATCCTGGCCCAGGCTGCTGGAGGGATGTTGGCTAAGCAGTTTTCACCCTAAGGAGGTGAATGTGACTTAAATATCTGAGAGTCGGACCAGACATGCCCGTCTTTAACCCAACAGTTAGTCTAGTAAAAAAGTCAGCATGTTGTTGGTTTGCGCCAATTTGTGAACAGCACATTTTAGAATTTACAAAAGCTGTATGGCCCCCTTAATACAGTATGGAGCAACAGTAATTCTTGCCGAATGCCTGTCTGGAAAAAAGTGTTTGTATATAATAATAATAATGACAGACTTCTTGTAGTGTCAATATTGTCTTTTTTGTGCGTGTGTCCTCAAAGAGCTATGAGGAGGAGCGGCGGTTGCGTACAGAGCTGGAGATGAGGAGCCAGAGATTGACCTTAGAACTGGCTGATACCAAGCAGCAGATCCAAGATGGGGACTATCGCAGAGAGAACTACCCAAACATTAAACGGTGTGTTTGTTATGGGCTTCTGATCTTTCTTTAGTAGGGTACAGTATAGATTTTATGCTCTGTCCTTGTCTCAGAAACATAATTTTTAAACAGTACATGGAAAAAAAACTGCAAAACTTTACAGTAGATTTAAGAGTAGCCTGCTGCTTTTTCTTCTATAATGCTGATGAAAAAACACATTGCAAATTTGTTATCTTTAAATTCTAGTAAGTTGAAAGTTAAAATGCATGTCGCTTTGGTTTATAGTGAGCGTGACCACTTTGAAGCAGAGCTGAAGGAGTTAAAGAGGACATATGAGACCTTAGACCTGTCTCACATTGCAGTGACCAGAGAAAGGGACACACTCAGCAAAGAGGTGCATCAGACATATTCTGTCCTCATAATACTCACTAAATGTCTCTTGGTTCTTTTAGTTTTTATTTTAAAATTCTTTCTTTGCCCTCCAGGTGGCGACACTGCAACAATCAGTGACACTCCTGCAGAAGGACAAGGAGTACCTGCACAGGCAGAACATGGAACTCAATGTTCGTTGTGCACATGAAGAAGACCGCCTGGAGAGATTGCAGGTTCAAACAGTTCATCAGCAAAGTGCTTATAGTAATACAAGAAGTTACCATCTAATTTGCTTTCACTTTTTTTTTTTTTTTTTTGTACAGGTACAATTAGAAGATGCTAAAAAAGCCAGGGAAGACGCCTATGAAAAATATGTAGCATCCAGGTTAGGCTTTGCTGCTTTCCACCTCTCATAAGAAGCCAGTATTCTAGTGCTGTGATATGGAAGAACTAAACTGTGCAAGTATTATAAGTCTGACTTCAAACAATGGTCAATAAAAATAAGAAAGTGATACTTAGTACATTATCTGCCAGCTGTGTTCTGATCTCAGCTCTCATTTGACCCACATGAAGAAATCTTCTAGGTGAAATATTCTGTTCATTTGTTTTTCATCTTCTTTCCTCGACAGAGACCAATATAAGTCAGAGTATGAGACCAAATTAAGAGAGGAGTTGGAGAACATCAGGTTGAAAACAAGTCAGGAGATAGACAACCTGCAGAGAACCTCCAGGGAGATGTATGAGAGGGAAAACAGGTATCACTCTTTTAGTATAACTGCAGAAAGTGATCAAATATCAGGGGTGCTGTTTAAACCAGATAAAGTCACACATTCTTCATTACTCACGGACAATCAGATCAGTGAGTGGTTTCCTCATTTTACATGGTTGCTACAATATTGTTGCACTTTGTTCATAATTACAATTTGGAGCATTGTGTTAGGGAAGAGATTAGCTCTATAGTGTTGTGGGATACAAATTTGGCTAACAAGTGAAAGATCTCTGATTTGATCCCAGGAGAAGACACAAAATCCTTTGAGGCCATGTCAGGAAGGTGCGTCCAGCATAAAAATTTGTGGTAACCCCTTGTGAATAAGCAAACAGCCAAAAGCAGCTTTTTTTTTGTTTTTGTTTTTTTCACTCATCTAGTGTACAATATACCATTAGTAAGTTACTGAATTAATTTGTACCTACACAGATATTTAAGAGAAGAAAGAGCTATACCAGTGCTGCTGAACAGTATCTCCAAAAAGAAGAAAATACCAGCATATCTTCAAATGAATAAAATTGTTGCTTTGCACAGGCATGAGAGCAGCTTTCAACTGTCTGTGTGTGCATTTTATCAGGAACCTGCGTGAGGCCAGAGACAGTGCGGTGCTGGAGAGGGACAGAGCAGTGGCCGCTGAGAGAGACACTCAGTCCAGATACGACCAGCTGCTGGAACAGTGAGTTTTATCATCTGTCACATGCTTTAAAAAAATGATACTTTGTTGCTTTTTATTCAGTTTTTTTCAGTTTTTATTCAGTGACTCCGTGTCATAGAGAAAAATCAGAGAAATCAGTTTTATTCACTTTTCAACAAATGTCTTCTCGTTTTTGTTGGTATCTAGACAAGCAAATAAATTAGGGTTATTTTATTCATTATTAATCAAATTCTGCAGAAAAAAAAGGTATATACCCATGCCCATGGGTATATACCTTTTTTAGGGGTAACAG